>WAAE01001779.1:219217-301381 GCA_013400495.1 Nicator chloris | reverse complement strand
ATGTGAGCATTTTCTGAGATGCCAGGGAGCTGTATGATGCTGACATTTTTGTGATTAAATCTGGAAGGCTTTTAAAAATACCAGTGACTGTGTTAATGCTACAGCCTTAAACTGCACTTCCAATTCAGTTCTATTTTCATTTACTGTAGGAGACAGTGGTGAAAGTGAAGAGAGGCTGATGTGTCTCTCTTCTTGTATGTGCTTTCAGAGATGGGAGGATGCTTAGAAAATAAGGAAAGATACAAAACCTGCAAAGGAGTATTGTTCAGTCACTGTAACTTGAGACTTGACAATGTTTTTAACAGTTTTCATTAGGAGGCTCAGCTTTTGACCTGTCCTGATTGATAGCTCTATGTATATCAAGGAAACACTTGGAATATGCAAACGTTGAAAAAAAAGAAAATTATAGATGAAGAATAAAAAATTATGAATAAAAATCAAGCAGATATTTTCAAGCTACTTTGCTTCTCTTATTACAGAGGAAGATAAGGTAGAGCTATCTAATGCAGAGAACATCCTCATGTACTGGGGAAGGAGTTGGCTGTAGCATCACAATTATGTAAATGATTTTGAGAAATTGGACACAGTGTCAAGTTTTGTTAAAAATGTATATGCATGAGGCTTAAAATGTTGTCAATGAGTAAATTATTAAAATATCACTGATGTTCAGACAAACTTGCAGAGAGGCAATCTCGACATGTGCTTTTCTTATCTTGCAAAGTTTGTAGAAATTCTTGTGCAACATATGACACACCAGTTCTAGCTCAGGTTTCTCTGCCTATGTATTAATTTGAAGTTACTGTTGCTTCAGAAATCAAGGATGGCGTAATTGGATTTTTCTGATTTATTTTAGCGGGTAACTAGCTACATAAATAATGCATAGTGAGGAAAGGTAGGTGTGTATTTAGAGCACATCCTGTGTTTTGCAGTAACTGCTGCATATGCGTACTTACATTCTGGTAAATGTAAGATGCTGCATTCCTGAAAGCAAATGGGCTCACAGACTGCAACATCTTTCCATTTCCTAACATCTGGTAACATATGTCAGCAATTCACCTGTGTAAAGGCTATTCAATAAGATCTGGTTTTAACGTTGTTTGCACAGGGATGTACTTGCTATTGATTTAGTAAGTTATGGGAATCTTGAGTAAAGAATGTGTTTTGTGATACAGTTAATGTTGATGAGGGATTTTACTTCATGCGCTTGATGTTTTTAGCTGGAGATAAATCTCTAGCTGCTAAAGTAGAATATTCTAGGGGTAGAAATAATTTGTGGTATTTACTGTTAATAGCCACCTGATCAAGCTGAGATGGGCTGGGAAACCAAGTCATATCCATGGGAATGGCTAGGAAGTGAAGGTAGTATGCCTGAAACTGGAGGTTAAAATGGGGAGCCATGAACCGTCAGCACATGCACAGCTCTGATAGAAATGTTTACACTGTTGCAAAGTAAATGGTTAAATTTAGTTTGGCGCTGTTGTCTGAGGAGTGCAGCTGTTTGGTTCGTGATAAATAAAGGAATGCTAACCTTTTGGTGTTGATTTACTGATGTATTCTGTGATCAGGAAGGATGCATGCAGAGTTGTTTTCCATTCCTCAGGCTGTGGCCCAGGTGTTTTAGCCGATGCCAAGATGCGGGTATTTGAGCGCTGTGTGTATTTCGGTGATTCCTGCCAGGATGTGCTCAGCACCTTGGGCTCTCCACACAAAGTCTTCTACAAGTCCGAAGACAAGGTGAGGGAGTTTCATTCAGGCACAGACTTTGTTCAGTGATGTCTCAGTCTCATCATAGTGCTCGTGTTTGGCAAGGTCAGTGAAGTTGAACTGCCATGTAGCACAAATTGCAAGTGCTCGACATATTACTTGATATAATAGACCAGGCTGAACCATTATATAATAGGTTTTAAGAAGCTTTTTTAAAATCTAAATTGATGCAGATCTGTTTAAATTTATTAAAAAAATCAAATTGCATAATGTTAACTGTTTTAAGAATTGTTACAAATGGGAGCACTTTTGTATCCAAACGTGCTGCCTTTTTTTTTTCGCTTACGGTGTATGTGAAATAACTTTAGCATGTCTTTTGATCTTTTCCTAATGTTTTTACACAGCATCATGTAAGTAAACCTTTTAATTCTGATAACTGAAAAAGCTGCTGTGTCACTGCTGCTGCAAGCAGGTGATGGTCCTGTTATGAAGCACACTGTCTTACACAGTTGAACAAAGGCTTCAAATGAGATTTTAGCAATTTGTTTGAATATAGAGATGTTATTAAAGGCATTTATCTTTGAGCGTTATTGAATGCATCTGAAAAGTGTATTTCTTGCAGATGAAAATCCATTCTCCCTCGCCCCATAAGCAAGTCCCATCAAAGTGCAATGACTACTTCTTCAATTATTTCACACTTGGAGTGGTGAGTGGAAAGCTTCCCTAAACAATTAATGTATACTTCTGATTTAGTTACACAGCAATCCTTTCAGAAGGCTAAAGGCTGTGGGAAATGAGAGGCTGCAAAACTCTTGATTGTTGCCTTAAGAATCTCTAGATATGAAAAGCTGCACTTGACTTTAACACTTACAAATTTAATCAGCAGCATTTTACCTCCACCAGTGGATGGAGGGCTCTTTGCAATTTTGCAGCCTCAGGTTTTCTCCTTTTTCTGTTGTGCCTGATAGGTAACAAGCTCTTGTTCCTGAGATCCATGCCCCTGTCCCACAGAACTGAGGCAGGTGTGCCAGAACATCAATTGTGAAAGTTTGCTGAGCTGTGGGGTGTAGTTAAATCTTCATGTTCCTTCTTGCAGCTGTTTTGCTTTAGTCTATGTTACTGTAAATAATATGCAGAAAAACAAGACCTTCTTAGAAAACTTGCTAACATTAGCAAATGATGCTGCAGTTGTGCTTGAGTGCTGGAGGAAATGTACTACTTGAATTTACAAATAGTCTTATTTTCAAATACTACTTTTCTTAGTTTGATTCAGTTCCAGAGAGATAAATATATGTCACTCTATAGAGGTGCTATTTTAAGTAATCTAGGGTTGATTTGGGGAAAGCCATCTTCCTCTATCCAAATTGCTTTATCTGTCTTTTTTGTCTTCAACAGGATATTCTCTTTGATGCAAACACTCACAAGGTGAAGAAATTTGTCCTGCATACAAATTATCCTGGTCATTACAACTTCAACATGTGAGTGTACAGAACTCATCTATTAAGGAGTACATTAAAACAACTGAGAAGGAAATCTTATGCTCTCTTTATAGAATTACAGTATTTTTTCCTAAGTCCCTTAAGTGTATCTAGTAATCTGTGAAGGTTTCAGACATCATTAGTAACATTCTTTTGTAGTATTTTCTTTTTACTTTTAAATGTCTTTATATATACTGGCAAGTATGTCTGAAAGCAGTGAATGAAGTATGGTAGTTCCTGGTCTAGGTATGATGTGCAAACTCTTGATAGAGGCAAACTTTATATTAACAAGAGTGCCCATTTACTGGCAGCTACGTTGCTGGTTTTTTCCTAAGATGATTTCAGTTAGTGATTAAAAAACTCAGTCTTCTGAACATGTTTTCAATACTTTCTAAGTGTAGACTCTTTAGAGGAGGAGTATGTTAGTGATTGGATGTCTAATTAAAGCAGTTAGTGATAGAGAAATCTATAGTGCTATTTCATAGCTAAATATTTCTCCATTCACTCTGTGTAACAATAGAGTAATTTGTGCTGAAGGACTTCTTGTGTCCTCTAGAAAATTGTATTAGGACATTCCCAGGCTGCTGCCTTTTTTGGTATGGAAAATCTAAGTGAGAACTTAATCTGGTATCATAGATTCTCACTTTCATTTTATTATTGACATGACTTTTCATTAAAGGGATTATTAAGAGCTGTAAGTCTTTGGCTGTGAAGTTTATCTTGGCTTCTCTGTTTTCTAATAGCTTTATGATTTGCACTTTATAGTTACCATCGCTGTGAATTCAAGATTCCACTCGTCATTAAGAGAGGTGAGCATTTCCCTGCTGTCCTGCTTCAGGGGGCACAGAATGCTCCAAGGGCAGCTGGGATCAGTTCTTTTCTCTAACTGTCCTTCATTATCAGAGGATGCTAACAGTGACAGTCACTGAGACACAGAAGAAATTTTGGGATTAGGTTTCTGTTTAAGTGGAAAAGACACTTCAGGGCAAGGTAGCAGTTCTCTGATGTTACTTGCACTACCTCTTCATTTATTTGGATCACACAAATATTTAGCTGCAACTTCACAATATCCTGTAATGCGACCACTATGCTAAAATCAATTACCTTGTACCTGGAGGCTCAAAATCTGTAAAACACTGTTAGTCTGAGCTCATCTGTCCAGCCCACTGATATTTAATATAATCTGGTTTATCTGGGAATGAAAATAAACATCCAGTATATGTTGGCTCTGTGTGGTACCAAATATGTCTGTTTGTGTTCACCTGAAAATCCCTACTTGAAAAATAAATCTATAACCAGTAGTGCTGATTTGGCAAGGTACTAAGATATTCCCAGCTCTGTGCATGTAACTAATCTCAGCAAAGTGGGGTTGGTCTGAAGATCACAGTGATTGAAGTAGACTTCTTCAACATAAGAAAAAATGTGTACTAGATTTGGATTATCTTGGGAATGCCAGAATATCTTGGTTTTGGCCAGGGATGTTTTCCTCATTCTCATTGGTATTTACTGCAAGCACTTTGCTGTCTGAAGTGCAGTCCTCCTGTGGCTGTCACAGCAGTTTGAGCATATGGAGGATTAAAAACCTGGAATGTTTGTGTATACAGGCTTATATGAAAGTTGATTTGTACTTCAGCCAAGAGAATGAGCATGAAAATTCTCACTTCTAAATTATTTTCCCTTAGGTTATTATACTTCAAAGCATTAATTTGTGATTAATTTTATTTACCTCAAGTAGCATCATGAATTTATTCTTAGTGTGTCTGGGTTTTTTGCTTATTTGGCATTTCTAACCAGCTTTTCTGGCCTCTAGCTTATGTCCAGGACATGTAACAAGTTGTGAACAGATGTTACAACAGTTTTGAAGAGCCCATCTTCTTCCCTCTGGTGGCAGTGCCTGATGCAGTTTTATTAGTTCCCTTTTGTAGTTCAAGTTTGGATGATCAATTAAGAGCCAGAGTTCAAGTTGCACAGACACTGAACTCTCAGCACAGAGAGCATGTTTAGAGAGGAAAAAATACAGAGGAGCAAATGGTCTTTAACTTGACTGAAAGCTATGTTTGATGTGATCAGTGTCTAGAACCATTGGGAACGTGTTTTCAGCATTTAGGAGTACCCAAATGTATGTATGTAAGATATGTATGAAAACTGGAAACCACCAGCAAACAATTTCTGTTTAAAGGCTGTAGTTGTACATGCAATGCTGTCTTTTTATTATTTAATAGCTAGGCTATGATTCCCAAGCTCTCTGCCATCTTGATGTTTTAACTGATTTCAGGCCTGCCAGCTCCTGAGTCTCCAGATGTCAGTTTTAGCCAGCTTTCCTTCCAAGTGCAGTGAAGTGTTTTGGACTTAACGAGTGGCACATCATGTGACCTCCTCGAGTGGCTGTGCTAGGCCCGTTAGCTTAGTGCAAAGAGCTGGAGTTTCTTTTACAGTGGTGTTCTCCCATCTAAGATTCAGGCTTAAGCTTTTATAATCTTAAAGTTGGGGCTTGCTGTAAATAGGGAGGTTTGCTTTATCACCTTAACTGGCACTTAGTGTTTACTGACAATTCTGATTGCTAGTGAATGCTGATAAATTTGTATATGACCTGATCCAGTGCTCCTGTGTCTCCTGCTATCTGAATTAACATGCCAAAATAAAGAATTATGTAGGGGACTGTTCAAGCTTAAGCTATAAAAGCTTTTCTGTTTTTGTTTCATAGATAGTGCTGACTCACAGACAGAAACATGTACAACATACAGCAAGGTAAGCCTGTGCAGAACTGAGTGTTTTCCTAATTTTCTTCAACCATCTAAATGATTAAGGCCAAGTTTACAATACACTTCAAAGAAATTACAGCAGTGGTATCATGTTTTTTTAAAGTGGAAGAGTAGAAGGCCGAAAGTTAGCGTGTATTTTGTGTTTTAAATATTTTGGTGTGTTAAAACATTGAATTTATTCATAACAGTCCACTTCAAGTAAACTAAATTACTACATTATGGCATGGCTTGCATTTTAACACAGCTGCAGGTAGAAATAGTGTGTTAAATGATAGGGAGAACAACAGCAGTGGTGGCTGAATGTTAGCTGGAGACATGTTCCTAAATAAAATTCTCACAGAGCTATTGTACTAAACATAGCTCTTGAAGACGTGTACTATTTAACAAGAGAGTCCAGTGCCCTTCCACTTTCTTCTGAAGGGCACCAGTAATGGGATGTTTCTTAGGCAGCAGCCTTTCAGAAATGTCACTGCCAGTGTGACACCACCTGATGACAGCAGGCTCCTTGAAGACTCTATAGCCTTACCACCAAAATGAACTTCCCAGCTGGACAGTTGCTGCTGCATATTTGACAGCTGCATTAAGTTGAAAAACTTCTCAAAAACTGTTCATCGGTGTCTCTGCAGTCAACATTCAGCCAGGGTCCGTGCTGCTCTCTTGGTTCCTGGGGTGCCAAATGAAGGGTTTCCTTGGTGAATTTTGGGTCCCATACTGGGAAGAAAAATTGGAGTCAGCAATCTGGAAGATGCCATTCTCTGCTTTTTGATTTGAATTAACTTATTCCCTTCAGTGCTTTGACTTATTTCAGTCTTGTGTGTGAAACTGCAGCTTCTTGGAGTCTGGTTACAGTGAGGAAAACTGTTGGACTCTTCCCAGTCATTAAATAGTGCAGCTTTCCTCTTCTCCAATATTGTTGCTTAAATCAAGGAAAGACTTTTGGGAGAGGTAGCAGTGGGGCTATTTTTCCTCTCTGCAAAGGTATGTAAGAGGATATTTTGTTGAAGTTTCCCACAGCTGCTTTGGTCTCTGAGGTGCCCCTAAAATGCCACAAGACTTTGCAGCTACATGGTATCTGTAAGACCCATAGAAAGTTTAATATTAATAATTTTAATTCCAAACTGTTTTTAGACAAAAATGAGAATATACCTTAAGAGAATTTACGAGCCCTAGCAGTGGATAGTTCAATTACTGAATATGGCTCCAGTCACAAAATACTTCTGTAAATACAACCTCACGTTTATTTGACAAATAGGTTTGTCACAAACAAATGTGCATGGCACTCTTCCTAGATAAAAAGAGGAGTTTTCTTGTGCCTCATTTTAACATAAATTCATTGATGCATTTACAGTGGGACAGTATTCAGGATCTGCTGGGGCACCCTGTAGAGAAGCCAGTGGTACTTCACAGGTAAAAATCTCTCTTTATTTTGCTTGGCAAGGATAGGGCTGACAACAGAATATAAGGAAGAGTGTTCATAGCACTGGTTACTTTTGTACTGCTTTGCTGGTTAAAGTTTCAGGGTTTTTTGACCACTAACAAGATGAGATAGCTGCTCTCAGAGAAAATAAACTGACATGCTGAGTGAAAGTATTTCCAAAATTCCCTGAAATGCAAAATCCAGAGAAGATCTCAGAGAAAGAAGTGCATTAAAAAGTCTCTGAGTAATAAATAGTGCAGAGTTTTTATACTTTATAAAAAGTATTTCAATAACATGACATTATATAGCACAGTATATATGTATATGATAACATAGCAGCAGTCTGTCTGAAGAAGCTTGTCTTTTATAAACATACATGGTTCTATGGTTTCTTTAGTCTGACTGAAGATAGAATAGCCCTTAAATTTGCTGTGTTTCTGCAGGCATTGAGGTGGATACTGGGTTAAATGGGCATTATCTGTTTGCAGAATTACCATTTTATGATGTGAAACCATGATTTTTATCTCAGAACAAGTGTAAGTGATGGGTACTGTGCAAATACCACAGCAATTTCAGATAAATTAATGTATTACTTTCACATGATTTTGACTTGATTTTTTTCTTTTTTTCCCCCCGTAATCATTGTGCCCTTTGTTCCCCTTACTCCTGTGTTATGCCAGTGAGATGATTAGAGCAGAAGCCATGTGAATGAAGTAAAGCTAAGGTGAAATAGTGATGACATAGAGCCCTTCTATTTTTTCCATCTGTGTTGTAGAGAGTAGTTCAACCAGAGAGCGCTTTACTGAGCACATCTCAAATGGCTCAGACATGCAATTTGAAAAACTGACCAGTTTACAAGAAAGGACAAAAGGTAAATATTCATTAAGGGGTTTTTTTGGCTGTAATCTAAAATTCATTGCAGTCAACAGAAATTGTCAATTTACAAGCCAAAAATACCAGAAATAAGTGGAAGAAAAGTGGTACATAGATCTTGAAAAATACTGTTTAATAAAACTTGGATTATTCTATTTCAGCATCATATAGGTTAATCTTCTTAACATGCTAAATCCAGTTGATTAATAGACTATATATAGTAAATATAAATAATAGACTATATATAGTAAATACATATGGTAGAGGTTGAGAACACAAAAGGAGGGATCTTCCACAAAATAATGTGCACAAAAATAATGTGTAGCAAGTAACATGGTGCTTCTCTCTTCCTGTGTATCTGGGGTTTTTTTAGGGTTCTTCCTGTTCAAGTGCAGGAGAGTTTTCCTGTAGAGGTCACTAGTGGCTTTTTGATTACTTTATCCCCAAGTGTTATTAATGGCTCTGTGGCATCAAGCAGAGTTTCCTTTGGCTCACTTGGAGTCTAGCAATGGTGTTGCATAATGTAGAGGTACTTTCTTTTGATGAAAGCCATGCTAAAGATGTAATTCACCTTATGTTGCTGAGTATTTATTCCTCCTTAAGATGTTCCTGATCCTCACATACCCAGTTTAATTTTTTTTTCCCCTCTTTTCTGTTCAGGTCATCATCTCCGAACAACACTAACCCATTTGGGTCAACCTTTTGCTTTGGACTGCAGCGAATGATCTTTTAGGTTAGGAAAAACCCCTTTTACTTTTATCTGAGCATGGGAAGATGAGGAGTTTGCTATTACTATGAGTGGCTTCCTACTTCCTATTGTAATAAAAGCCAGTGCTTGGGAGTGGTATAATTTTAGTGCCTGCTGGCAGAAAGAGGGAACTTTGCAACCTCTTCTCTGAGGTTGTACATTTACATGTTAAAGCTGAAACTTCAAGTTTGTCACCTGGAACTCACACTAGCAGGAGATACATTCACATGGCTGCTTGGAGCAGATGGTAGTGTGTCATGGAAATCTAAGAGACTGTTTTTAGAAACTAGCCAAGGACTTGTTGCTGTCACTTGTTGTTGGGATTTCTTTCTTCAGGCAGATCACTTCCGTATTCACCATTTTAATACTTCTGATTTTCTGTTTTAGTGTAGAACTTCTTTTAATTTCCCTTTTCCCTGCTGTGCTTTTGCAGGTGATGCAGAATAATCACATAGCTTCTGTTACTCTGTATGGCCCCACACGGCCCAGCAGCCAGTTGAGAACGTCGGACCTTCCCCAGTGAGCATCCCCTGCAAAGTCAGCTAATCTCAATGCTACAGAATTAGTACAGCGTGCCTTGATTTGCTGCCACTTATAATATGGAAAGCACGTTATGATTTTATTTTTTTTTCAATAAGCCTTTCCACCCAGGAGCGGTGTGGAGAGGAAATTCTCTCAACCCTTCATCATGGGGCATGGAACTGTTGATGGAGGAAAGCAGCTTAGGTGCCTGTGCCGTCATTTATTCCTCTCCGTTGCCCTCATCCTATGCAGCACAGACCTGAAGAGACTGTCCTTCCTTCTCAGCTGGCAGAAGGGGGAAATGGAAGAGGGGCACGTAATGACTGCAAGAATTAGAAGCACAAACTTTCTGAGCCTTGGAGCATCTGGAAGCAGGTATTGATTTTAGTCTGTTTGTGTTACTGTATTGATGTGGTGGTCACATTTTAAGAAAACGTGTGTGTATATATATATAGATCTAAACACCTCGGTATTTCTGTGGCTTAGGACATTGTACCAAGTGTGACAAGGATGTATATATGTCCATGATTTCAGGCACCACATCTTTGTGTAACTTTAAACCAAGCAAGTAGCATGTGCATAATACTTGGTTGTAACATTTGCACTACATACACTTTAATTACTTGATAAACGTTTATCTTCACTGAGGAGCATCTGTGTACTGGGTGTGAGTGGGGTGTGGTGGTTATTTAATGTACACTGCGCATAAAGCTTATTTATACAGTGGATCAAATTTATCCACCTTCCTGCACTAATATGTACTTGATATGCTGATACAATTTTTTTCTGTCATGGCTGGTTTACTAATTTTTTTCATATGCAATTTCGAAAGAAAAAAATCTGGAAGGGGTTATTTCTATGATTGAATTATGTTTTAATGAAAAGATTTGATACAATTTTTCATACTAGTGAAAAATTTAATGAAGAAATAATGTTGCCTCATTTGCCTCTGTTCCAAAATCCTTTATTCCTACTCTGTTTCCTCAGAGAAAGAAAGCTGTATATAATGGTATCTCAGAAAGAAATTCTGGAATTCTGCCATCACCAAGATAACCTTTTCTGTAACTTTTGATGTGTGATTTTAATTTATGCCAAAGGTTTAGCCAAAGACATCCTTGTTGTAGTTTCACCATTTCTGTACATACATGCTAACTGCACACCCCACCCCAGCAGACAGGATATAGGCTTCTTTCTAGTTGGGAGATGCTGCTCGCAACATTTTATCCCAGGAGGATACTTTAGGTTTCTAGTTCTCTTACCAGTCTTACTTGGGAGAAATAGATGGTCTGTCTTTGAAATAATGAACCCTTTTTAAAAATGGACAAGAGAAATGTATAATTTTATCCCATTTTTAATATTTTGGTGTCGCAACTTGTGATACATAGATGACAATTTTGTGAGTTTTACTATGTGTGTACAGATTTTTGTAAATATGACATTTTTGTAATTTTAACTCCATGTACAGTGTAATCCTGTATAGTTTATCAATGAATGAGAGATAGGAAATTGAATGTTAATTGAAGTTTTGGATCCTGGACCAGTAGCAGGGATAAATGTGTGTGTGTGTGAGACGTTCTTTGCCATTTAGTCTTCCTGTATACTGTGATACTCTAAACTGTTTTGCTAAAACAAAAAAGCCCCATGGAGAATCTAATGGATAAGGAAAAAGTTACTGTTTACCTTTATCCCTAGGTGTCACTCCTGTTGAATCCCTGTTCAATCTGTGCTGTCTCCTGTGATCGTTGCTTGCTAAGAAAATTCTATGCCTCAATCTTCCTTTTTGTTTCCTCTCTAATTTTAATTTCATTTTACGTAGCCCTTCTGTAAATTAAATGGAGTAATAATGAGCATGTACACTGAAAGAAAAATAAAAAGAGACTCTCAGTTACTGTTTTTGTGTTAAATACAGTTGCTGGGTGTTTTTGTAATAAAATAATGGATGTTCTTGCTTTTTCTTTTCTTATCAATTAGTTCTTTTTATTTTACTGGTTTCAGACATTGTATTTGAAGTACCTGACTAGTCTATAGTGACTTTCTAGCCAGTTCAGTATGTTCTCCAAAGAAACAGTAACATAACTTGGTAGATACATTAAAGCATTTTGTAAGGTTTTGCCCTGAGGTGGAGAAGGGAAGACTTCAAACTGTGGTCGATAGAACCGTGGGCTCTGCATTGTGTTCAGAAATTAGGTTGTTATGCTCTGTGGGCCCTTGGGGATCATGGAAATCGATGGAGCTTCAAAGAGGGGGGAATACGGCACAGCAGCAGGGAGGAAATGCCTGCAGTAAAAGCAGCAAATGTGAATTCTCTTCTGCATTTGTGTGCCCCTAGGGACTTCACAGAAAAGCTTTGGGAGTCTCCCTACCCTGAAGCAGCTCAAAGGTTAATGCACAGCACAAGGAACGGGACTCGTTTCCATTGGAGTTTCTCCTGCACTGGCTGTGTGGGGCAGGCAGAGCACTCGGCCCTCCCCCTGCAGCATCCCTCGGTGCTGGAGTAGAAACTGACCCTGCCTGAGCTCAGTGTGCTCTTGCAGAATTTTATGGTCTCTGAACTGAGGTGCTGCGTGTGTTGATTCTTGTTACTAAAATGTGACAGCAATCCTGATGCTAACTTCAATTAATTTTAATTCATCCTTTTCTAATAAAGGCTCCAGATAACCTGGAAGAGGAGATAAATCCTTGATGGCATGATTTGAGTAATGACTATGCAGATGCCTCCATTATCCTGCTCTCAGGCATATTGAGTTGAATTTCTTCAGAAGAGTGAGGTCAGGCCTGCTGCTGTAGCATGAACCCTGAGACTTAAGGCAGGACCAGCAGCTAACCAAAGGTATTTAATAGCTACAGTGACTCCCAGCTTGACTTGTAATGCTCTGGTGAGTCCAAGTGACTAAAATAGTATTGGTAATTAACAATTCTCTCTTAACAACCCATACAGTTCTCTAGGTCAGCCCCTTGATATTGAAAAATTCTCTGCACAGATAAAAAATTGAAGGCAATTTTGCATCTTGGCTGTTGCTGCTAGACTGAGCTCAAAGCATTTGACTTTTGGGAGAGGCAGATCTGAAGAAGCACCAGGAGGGATAATGTGGAGCTGCTCTTTTGGGTTTCCTCACCCACCCTTTGTGAATGCAGCTGTTCACAACTCTCTTGTCTGAGATGTTTTGATTTGTTTCCTCCTATTTGGACTAAGCCAAGCCAAGCTGTTCCTGAACTGATGCATTAGAGAAGCAAGCATTTAAGGACTTGCTGGCATGAGAAGTTTATGAATGGGTAGAGGGGACTGATGGTGGGTTTTAATCAGAAAGTGGAGAGGAAGGAGTAGAGGAGCTCTGGGGAACAAGGCAAGGATGGCAGTGTGGCAGGAAGGGAGGCTGGGACGAGGCAGTTCATCTGAACCAAGAGCTGTTCTGTGCAAAGGGCTGCTCGGGGGGGAGCAAGGGGCCAGCTCTGCCTTCCCCTCCCGGAGGAACTGAGAGGTTTGGGCTGCATCAGATCCCATTTTGCCATGTGGCCTTGTTCCTTGTAATAATCCTGTGTGGTTTGATGCAGATCCTGCGTGTTGGCAACATGTGTGTTGGTCCATCATTTTGGTTTCATATGATAAAACTGTTTGATACAAAGTTAAGTACAATTGCATTTTTAATAAAACATGTAGTGCATATGCTCCCCTTCTGATGTGTGCTGTTTTTCCTTTGTAAAGAAGTGAGGAGTTTGTGTGTGTGTCTGCTTAACTGGAATATTGACTGCTGTCCACAGTACTTCATTTGTTTACTCTTAATAAAACTGATTGTTGTGCCCTTCTTTAAGGAGGTGAAGCTGACATTTCTTCCCATATTCTTCAGGCCTTCAAGCAGTCCCTGGGCTCCTGTGATGGCTCCAGGCAGCGCTGTATAGATGAGTGCTGCTGTGTAATACTAGAACCCTCTGTTCCCCAAAATGCAGTTCCTGTCAAGAAAAAGCAATCTTCTGTTCCCAGGAACAGTCACATTTTTAATTCTAAACAGATTTTTTTTTTCTAGAAGAGTAATCATATGGTGTGTGAGAACTGATTCATGTGATCATGATCATTCGTATTCCAGAGCTCCCATCCAACCTGTTTAAAACAAAATCTTTCAGCACTACAAGAAGATGGTGATTCATCATTGCTTTGGGGCTGGCTGGAGGTTAGGGGCCAGGTGCTGTTTTCCAGAAGGAAATCAAGGGTGTTGCTACCCCCTTCACACGGCCGTTCTACCTGCTGTTAGAACCTGTTAATTGCTTAACTACTCTAAGCCAGGACTTCTGTTAGGTTTTTGTGTTTGGTGGCTCAAGAGATACATTGAGAGTAAATCTGCATGTGTGAGTCAGTCTGGCTCTTACTTTGAAAGAAATGGTATGTCCAAGCCCTCTCTGCTTGCTTTCTCCCGAGTATTTGGGCAAAGACCAAGTTGTCAAATTTGGCTCAATTTCACATGGGCTGGTTGTGTTCCGAATAATTTTTGACGTTATGATGCAGGAAACATTATTCCATGCTAGTTACAATTGTTCTGTATCAACTTTTGCCCAATAAACACCTTTTTTTTTTTTTTTAAACCTTGATTACATCAGTGCAAAGCGCCCTCCTCTCTGCCTGACTCTATCAAGACACAATCTGACAGACCACATGTAGCCAAATAAATACCTCACTGTGTGTCTGAGGAGTTAAAATACTGGTTAGTTCTGGTTGGTTCTTTTCATGTAAAGTGTGAACCAGGTTGTTTCAGAGAGGAGGTAAGGCTGAAGTAAAACAAGGGGAAATGAAAGATGGAGCTTACTGGAGATATAACTCTTAAGCATTAAAAATAGGCTGAAGGAAGCAGAGCCCATGAAGGATTTGTTTTTGTGGGGAGTGTATGTGTTACTTGCAGGGCTCAGGTGCAACTTAATACCATATTCTTTGCCTGTGTGATTTTTTGCTGTAGCTAATAAAGTCACTGTTAAAATGTTTATCTGCCAAAGCTTACATCCCATCTCTTGTGGTGTTTGTGGGGATGTCTGTTTTTCCAGCAGGTAAAATAATTTCTCGTCATGATCCCGAAAAAACGAGTGCTTGAAACAGCAGGAAAGGTAAGCTGGAGTTTGCAGAGCAGGGCACTCTCTGTGTTGTAAGATACCATTATTACAGTAACTTTTGTTCTGACTAGCTGTAATGGTTTAATGTAATCTTTTCTATTTTATACATTAATGAATTCTCCTTTAAATTTTACTCCTTTAGTTATTTTAAAGTACTGCATATTGCAATTCTGAAAGCTGGTTGTAAGTGCCTTAATGCTTTACACCTACACTATATATATATAACACTGAGTGCATAAGTTTCATTCTCATATTATTATCCTTCAGAGAGACATTTAGTTTAAATCCCAATCACAAAAAACCCTGCATGATTATGCAATGTGCAGTCTAATCAGTTAAATAATCAAACCAGCCTGATTTGCTGTATTCCCTTTTCTCCTCTGCTCGTCTCAGAAAAACTGCAGCACTGAAATCCTGAATTTACCCTGTCCCTTGCTGTCCCTAGCTCTGCTGCATTGACAACTAGGGAGGTTACAGAGATTATTCCACCCTTTTCTGCTTCTATGGCTGTAGACACCATTTGTCCTATCACACCTTGATTCCCACCCAGCTCAGGCAGCCCCCCCTGGGACAAGGCTGTCACTGCAAACCTGTGTTATGTTTTTTCCAAGGTTTTAGCACATGGCTTGTCAACAGATGGGCTGGGAAAGGGAGGGGGAGAGAGAAGATCCATGAGCTGAGTCTGAATGGTTTGGAGAGAGCATTGGGCTGGCCAGGAATGGTGGGGGAGCTGTCTGCCACTCCTGGAGGGACTCGGTTGTGCTCCTCCTTTGGGTTTACTTTCCTCTTTACTTTCCCTCCTCAGGATGGTTTTCTTACTGATCATAAGCCTAGAAAGTAATGAAAAATTATTTTTAGAAGTTTTACTGGTTTTTACAACTGTCACTGCAGTTAGTAGCGTCATTAGGGGAACTTGGTGGGTTGATTTTCTGGGCTGCTGAGACCTGCAAGTCCACCTGGAAGAGCTACAACTCAGGAAATCAGCAGTTTTTCATGCTGGGCTTTGAGATAGACTTTTTTCTCTCTCTGATCTGATGGTCTTTCAGCACTCCCCAGGGAGTGTTCTCAGTGCTGATATTTAGTGAAGGTTCTCTGAGCCGTTTGATTATTTTGTACTGTTTGAGTTTGCAGTTGAGGTTTGCTTCTGAGAACCTGCTGTAGAAAGATGAATAATTAAGCTACAGACAGGAAGCACAAGATTTTAATACTGAATTGCTTCAAAGTCTTCTTTGGCTTTCTTTTTTATGGTGTCTGAGTCTGCAGTGGCTTGACCAAATGACAGATCTGGGCATTTGCTACCAGTTCATATGTCCAGAGATGAATTTAGAGGTGCTGAATGTGAGGCTCAAGCCAGCTCTGCTCATTATAGTGACCAAATCTGGCTACTTCTGTACAGCAGGAACAAAACTTGACTGTGTGTGGATCGTTGGGACTCAATAAAACTTACTGTACTGTGTTAGTTTCAGAAGTTTATACTGAGAAAGTCTGCTTGCCTTGTTTGCTACTGGTAGATCCCACTCAGGATGTTTTTATGTTTTCTTTTCTTGTCCTGGGTTAGTCATGAAGAAAAATTGCCAAGCACAGATTTATAGCAAGCATGACTGGTGCACTCAATTAGCCAGTTAATAATACCTACTCAGAATGTCATTCTGAAAAGGATGGGTTTGGGTTTCTGCGATGCATCAGAAAGGTTGGTAGAGGGTCCTTCCTGCCACTTCTCATACACACCTGGGGCTTTAGGATTTTCTGAAAAGACCCTCATCCTTAAGGAAACAATCTTCAGCTTGGGTGAAGTCAAAGCCTTTGCCTATTATGGTAGTAAGTAGAATTCAATAAACTGCAGGGGTTGCAGCACAGCTCTCAGCATGTCCCCAGAGCATTATGCTCACATATGGCATCTGTGAACTTCCAGCTCAACTGCAGAGGCAAATGAAAGCTTAAAGCCAGGTCAAATAGGCCGTGCAGCAGGGGCTGGAGAACAAAAACAGATGGATCTTTCATCAAGAGAGACTGGTAGTCGCTGGATAAAAGAAATCAGCTATTCTATAGACTAAGATAATGGAGTAAACAGTTTGCTCTAGTTCTGTTTCTGCCATCAGAGTGTGTGCTGGCACAGACTGTGTCAACACAGATGTTGAACAACAACTTTGATGTGGGACCAAATGCACTCATTAATGCTGTGTTGTGGATAGATTACAGATCTGAAGACATAGAGGGAGGAGCCAATCTCTGCATCTTGAAGTGGAAAAGGAAAACCTTAATAAGGACTGCTGAACCTGACTAGCTGCCTTGTAGGAAATTGCAAGGTAAACTCTTGTTTATTTTTCAGTCATGGCCATTAAATTAAGTCCAGCATGAGGAAAGACTTAACCAAGTTATCCAAAACAATGAATAATGTATTTTTCATGTTACTGTCTTCATGAAAAATTCCTGTGGTTTTAGTCTTACAACATGTGTGCAGGTGTACTTGACAAACTCACTCTGACAACTAGAGGCACATCTGCATGCTGTCTTTTAATGACGGTATAAATAAGTTCCCAAACTGTAAACTACTCACAAGTAATACATTTCTGTATAATCTCATAAATAGACAAGTATCACACATGTTAGCAGACAGGGGTGGGGGTGACTTTGTCCTAACAGTGAGGCTTTGGCTTAGTTCCGTACCCTGCAAAGCTCCTTGTGAAGCTCACATGAACATTTTGTATTTCAGGGTTGCATCCTGAAAACATCCCAAATGTAGAAATCTTTCAATATCTACATAGCTGACCTTTTCTTGGAAATACATTATTGGGCTTGAACTCACAATGAAGGTTGCTGATGTGTAAAGCTGTTGTTCATAGTCTGCCACAGACACTCCCAGCCTGCTGTTCTCTGTGTGCATTGTTAGTACCAGTACTGAGCCCAAACTGCTGCAGGGTGGGAGGGAGCTTACACACGGATATGAAATGCAGCTGTGCTGCAGGCTCTGTGCAAGAGAAAGGAACTTTGGGCTTTTATGACTGATTGTAGTTTCCTTTGAAGCTGTGTGGATGTGCCATCCCAAGAGGTTCTCTGAAGGACAGGAGTTTTGTTGAGGGGATAAAAACTTGTAAAAGAATTAACAGAGTATCAGAGGTGAATTCAGGCTCTTTGCCCCATGAATTTCATAGCTTTTTAACCCTGATTTAGAGGAATTCACTTCTGCTTTGATGTCTGATAAAAGTATATTCTTCTAAGGTCGACTGCTGTTGGGAAAAAGAAAATGCATCAAAGTCTGGACTATACTTTGAAAAACTGAGCAATTCAGTGTTCTTGTCTGATGCTTAAAATAGTTACAAAGTTCCCAAGTGAACCTTGGAAAGCCCAGCAGAAAGATTGCTGTGTGGTTTTGATTTCTTGCAATAAGTTTAGATGGACTTTTATTCTGAAGTCCTTTTGTCTGAAAACTTTCTCCCTTCACATGACACCCGCAGCAGTATGAAAGTCCTGGCTGCTCTCTGCAGCTGACTGTGCTAAGCAAGAGCACCAAGGTCTGTAGAAACCAGCCCAGTCCACTCTTTGGTTTGAAGCAGCTCCCAAGCGTGATGCAAGCAGCAGCTCTGTGTGGGGGTTACGCTTATAAGCAAAGGCCAAAGGATCTCTCCAGACGCAAACCTCCTGAAAATCTGGGTCAGATTGTGAGAGCAATCAAATACTGTTGATGACTTCTGAATTTTCCCTGAATGTTAGTCAGCATAGTGCAGAGAGCCTGAGCTCAGGGAAGTGCCAAAACCTGCTCCACTGGTCCCCTGAATCTTGAGCATGTCAATAGAGCAGATGTTTGAACTCAGAAGAATGATAAAAAATCAAGACTCAAACTGATCAACTCAAAGTTCTTGTTCTTTCTCTAAAGGTCCTTTGTAAGTCTGCTCCTTTCGAGTTATCTACTTACCTGTCCTTTGCTCCACCAGCCACACGAGGCTCAGTATCCAATTTGATTTCTTGTAATCCACCTGAACTGCAACTGTAGGACCTCATTTCAACAGCTGTTTTGTTGCTCTCTTATGAGGCCTGCAGAAAACCAACCAGGCAGCAGTGATGTGATTTGAGCAGACACTAAGGGGACTCATTTTCCTGTACCCTAGTTACTGTGTGGTCATTTTTCAATGAGTCCAAGTCAAGTAGCAGGTTGACAATGATCCCTGTGCTTCCCAGTGTCTGTTCTTACCCTATGTCTTCTTTAATTTCTCATTCTTCTAAGAATGCTGAAAAATCTCCAAGGACTGCATTTTCCAATGTGCTTTTACACATTGTCCCACTAAGCACTACTAGAATCCTAATAAATATTAATAAATTATATATGTTATGATTATTTGGACTCATTAGTACAGAAGGACCCACATGATATGTATGTGCAAATGTGGAATTTGGGCAAATTCCTGCAATTGTTTGTTGTCCTCTCTTGACATTGTAAATGACATGTGCTGAAATACTCGGCAAGTTGGTGTGTTGGGCTGCATCAGTCCCAGGTACCCTTTCTTGGCTGGTTTGCTGTGTGTGCTGCCCTCTGCCTGCACTATCTGAGGGGTGATGCTGGTGTTATCTGAGCTTTCTTCTTCCATTGGAAAGGCTTCTTCACCTGCTTCTTCTGAGTACAGGAAAGCCGTGGGCTGTGGAGAAGGTTCCACATTAGCCAGATCTCAGCAACTTTCAGGCTATGAACTACCATGAGATCTTTGTAAAAACAGGGATCAAACGTCTGTAGGTGTGGGGCAGCAGAAGGCTTAACAATGCCAAAAGTCTTGAATCCTTCATGTAAAATGGGCTTGAGGTTGATTCTCTGTAAGCACATGCCCAAAAAGACATCATCAATGGGGAACAGCTCCACCTCTCTGCAAGCCCTAGAGAGCTTCCTCATGGTGCACCTGGACAGCAAAAACCCTCCTCCTCCAGCATAGGCAGGGTAGATGCTCAGCCCATACATGGTCTCTGGGATGTAGTATTTGCTCTTCTGGACACGGATGGGGCGGGCATTGTAGATGATGTCCCCAACAAAGAGGTCTTCAGTGGGATCGTGTCTCTTGAGGAAATCAACGATGTTCTCGACATTGACAAAAACATCAGCGTCACCTTTAAAAATAAATTTCACGTTGTGGCAGAATTCAGCAGCCCAGCTCAGGAAGTGGATCTCCTTCAAGGTCAGGTTGAAGAAAGTGTCCATGAAGTCCCAGAGTAAAATGTCCCGGTATGTCTGACTCTCCTGATGCATCAGGGTCTCCCATGTTGCCAGCACTGTCCCATTCTTTGGTGTTCCTAGGAGGAATACTCGCTGGATCTGTTCCCCATTCACCAAACCCTCCCTGCCCCAAGTTTTCCGGACAATCTCACGCCTGTCAAAGTCTTCAACTACTGATTTGATAGCAATGAGCAGAAAGGGACCTCCTGGTGCTTTTTGGCATTTCCTGGGCTGGTTAATGAGGAGATTGAAGTTCCTGTTATCCTTGTTCAAGAGGTAGAGCTTGAAGTTGAAGGCAGAATCAGTCAGTGGGGGTGGAGTTGTAGTTTGGACTCTGTTTTTAGCCACTTCTGTTTGCCTCATGACAGGGGTAACTTGGGGTCTGGGTGCAGTTGCCTCTGCTGGCATCAGCCTCTGAGGTGCTCTGGAATCAGAGAATATTTTTGGTGCTACTTGAGGCTTGTTCTGTGTTGGCTCCTTCTTTCCTGCTGGGACTAAATGTTCCAGCTGGGAGTAGAGCAAAGAACAAAGTGCTACCAGCAAGAAGAGTGTACAGATAACATCGCCTTTGAGGCGAACTCTCATTGTCTCTCCGGTGTTCCTGGGACTGTTAAAAGCTGTATTTGAGCTGCCTGGCACCACTGTCCATCTGTAAATAAACACAGAGTGTGCCAGCAGTGAGGATTTGGCAGGTCTGAAGCAAGCAGGCAAGACTAACTGAAACATCATTTAAAAACCCAGCAGCAAAGCACATTTTACTCACACAAGTACAGAGATGTTGAGGAACTTGTCAAAGGCACACAAGGTTGCAAACTTACTGCTGATCCCAGTGCCAGCTCTGTGACTTGGTTAGTTCAGTCACTAAGCACTCATCCATCATCCTGAAAACCACTCTCTAAGCACAACCCAAAATCCTGCATCCCTTCCTACTGAACATATTTTGTCATTTCAGAGATTTCGTTGGGAAAAGCAAAGTGGAAAATGATGAATGATGCCATTCTCCCATAAATAAATACCTTTCCCCCCCCTAGCTTTACACCTATTATTTGCTGCTTTTACCCTTTTTGACTCAAACCAGGGAGGCCCAGAGTTGACTGCTGAAGGGCAGACTCTTCATGGCAGTGTGTTGCTGGTGTTTCCCTGCACATGGAACCAGCTTTTGTTAAACCAACTGTGATTTGTATTCAAAATGCATACATTGGGTACAATCTAGAATTTACACAGGACCTTTCTCCTGCCAGTATTCTTTATAAAATATTAAACTATTGTAACTTCCATTAATAAGGTTAGAAGGGGCCATGGGTGTTTTTCCTCTACCAAATCACCCCAACCCCTAAGTGAGAGGTGGGGAAATAAAATCCCAGTATGCAGAAGCAAGACAGAGCATGGTCTATCTTGCTTCTGCATACATAAAAAAATTTTGTTCGTTTATGATAGATGAAGCTGCCTTTTGAAATAAAGTATTTTTCCTCACTTACACTTTTCCTGGTGATCTTCTGTCTTATTTGATCAGTTCTTCAACTGCAAACAGAATGAGAATGGAAGAGTAGTGAGGCAGCAAGCAGCAGGTAACCATAGTTCAGGGAAAGAGCTGGTTGGGTGTCTGCAGCAAAGGCAGGTCTTCCCATCACCTGGCAGGTGCAGCCACTCCTGCAGCAGCAACGGCAGAGCTGGACAGAGGGACCCCACAGCTGCTCTGGGAGGAGGTGAGTGACCATCATCATTCCTACCATCCTTGGCAAGAAGGAAGTTGAGCGCCAGCCCAAAATTTTCCCACAAGCGCACGTAAGTATTTTAGACACCCACTAACAATGTATCATGTTCATATGTGATTTATGGCTCTTTCTTGCCTGTGCTGTACTAATAGAAGCTACTGGTGAAGGCATTACAGTTCTCTGTCTTGAATTAGCTGAGATCATATCCAAAGATCACTTCTGGGATAAAAAAAGCTGGAGAGGAACTTTGGACAAGGGCACACAGTGATAGGACGAGGTGCAAATGATTGGTAAGAATTTGGTGGTATCTGTTTTCAGCAAATCTCCTTTCACTCTCTTGGATTGGATCACCTGCTAATTGTTCATTAACCATCAATTTTGTATCAGCCATAATGTTAAGTTTTCAAACTCAAAATCAGATTGATGAGTCTGTAATTCTGAAGTAATAAAACAGTGGCACCTGTGGTATCTAAACGATATTTCAAGACTAATGAGGAAGAAAAGTTATTACTTGAATTATTACCAGTTGATTTCTTGGCCAGACCCTTTAAAATTCTTAGATGCACATTATTTGGACATCATTATTTAAATACTGTGCTTTTCCATTACTGGTTAACTTCACCTCCAAGTTACTGTTGAAATAGAGAGTATTTCATCATTATATGCTATGGCATATCTTTTTCCCAAGTACAGCTCCAAAATGTTTACTGACCTCATCTGCTTTATCTCCATTATTTATGAAATTTTTATTTTGGAAAACATATCCATGCCTTGGTGTAAGGCTTTGCATTCCTGGTAGATTTAAAATCAGTTTGGCCTTGTCCTGATGACTGGGTTTTTTCCTTAGGCCCCGTTTCTTGCCTTTTTCTGCCCTCTGATAGAGGCTTTTCTTAATTTGTTAGCTTTTTTTGTTTACCTTTCACTCCTCTCCTAGGCAAGGCAGATGTTTTCACTGGCATAACTTTGATACTAATAGAAGGATCGAACAATTTTCTCAGATCTCTTGTAAATTCTTGTTTAAATGTTTAGAACATTCAGATCTGTTTTCTGTTTATGTTCTTCCTGCCATGTGGCTTGGCTCATATGTTCAGCCTCATGAAACAGTCCATCCTGACATGTATAGGATGTTGGTTTGCATTTTACATCTGAAGTCCCATCTCTTTCTTCACAGTAATAGCAAATTTCTTTTTCCTTTTGGAACTTTGGTTTGATCTTATTTGATCTTATTGATCAGCTGCTAGGCTCCAGATGGTAATTAAGGAGCTGGATGAAAGTCCTGGCCTTTTCCCGTGTTTAATGTTATCAACAAGGGTTTGGAATAAAATGTGTGTGTCATGAAACTCGTAATTTCCATGGCTTGCAGATTTATACTGCCATCATCTCAGAATCTGGCAACAAGTGCCCTTGGAAAGGCCAAGAAAAACCTTGACTTGTTACAAGCCTGGGCTGATAGCCCAGATTTTCTTCAGTGTTTTCTTTTATTGAAAGTAAAGGATCTGAAAGAGTGATTTCCATGCTGAAATAAAACAGTTCAGTGCTGAATATAGACCTCTCATTTTCAAAAGAAGTTGCCAGTCCTTGAAGTGACTTCTTGATCTAATTATATGGATTTTCCAGTCTTTGTTAGGTATTTCCTTCTTTGGAAGGAAAATACCATTGATTATTACAGTGGTGTAAGCTCTATCCATGGATGTCAGAGTGGGAAAAGCTGTTCTGCTCTTGAATACAGAGGGACTGATGATTCTGGCAGATGCTCTGGCATGTCCTAAAGCCAAAAGGATTATTCATCCACCTTGACACCAGGGGAAAAGAATTACAGGGCTATCAAAATGAGCAGGAAATATTTGGTGCCAAAGGAAAGAGATGAGAGCACAGCAGTGTTTCTCAGCACAGCACATCCCTGAGTGTTGGTATCTGAGGCAGATGCACCTCTGCTTCCTATGCTGCTGTGGGGAACCTCCATCCAACCAGTGAAATGGAGCTGGGCTTACAAACTGCTGCATCACTCAGTGCCTTGAGGAATGGCCTGGCTGCCAGCACTGCCTTTTGTGTCCTCCAAGCTTGGAAAATCAGGCAGCTGTCCCTCTTTGTGTTGGCTGTCTGAGGATGGATACAGAGGGGCGTTGAGTCTGGCCTGATGGGGTCTGAATGGGGTAATGGGGTTTGTCTCCCCAGGACAGCAGGGTCCTGGTGCATCCTGGGCTAAGCATCAGCAATGTTAGAGGGCTGAGCTGGGCAGTAGGAAGAGGCTGACAGGTCCCATATCCATGAGGTGGCAAGATGAGGAGCTCATAAATAAGGAATGAGTTGGAAGAACCAAGGGGGCACAGCCTGGACAGCCCAAGAGACAACAAAAGGCTGGAAAGCTTGAAGTGGCCAGAGCTGGGCATGGCACCCCAATGAGCATCCAGGCAGGGAATTTGACCTGCGCTGTTGCACACTCAGGCAGAGGGCCCAGAACCCTGGTTTTCATTTATTTCAGAGGAGGATTCTGAAACATGGCAAAGAACAACTGCAATAAAAACAGTCAAATGACTATTACAAAAAAATCAATTGCTAGCCCTTCATTCCCAGTTGAATGATGTGAAGCCTTGAGCTCACCCTGGAAATCTTCTTTTGCAGCAGTCATCACATCTCCATCACTTGGCACTTCTGCTCAGGGCCAAAGTGGGAAAAAGTCCTCTGAATCCTGTCCCCAGATTCAGCCAAGAAGCCTTGGTGATTCTGGCATGCTGCTTTGTGCCTTGAGGAGTGGTTATTTGATCCAGCCAGCCCTGGGAAAAGCAGCTGAGATAATCAAGCTGAAAACATGATGCTCTGAGCATGGGGGCACAAAATCAGCAACAAGCTTTGCTGCCCACTCATCCCAGCCCAGCTCACAGAAACATCCATCCCCACCAAACACAGCTGTGGGGTGTCCTTGAATCAGCTTGCTCCCTGCTGCATGGGAAGTGCTTCCAGCTCCCTCCTCGCTCCCCTCCTCACTCCCAACGCTGGAGCTGCCACTGGTAGGTTTGGGTTGGGCAGCAGAGGGACACTGTGTGGCCATGCAACATGTAGGGCTGTGGTTGCTGATGGAGGTGTCTTATCTGTCTCTCTGTAAGATGAGCTAAAGGAAGTGTATGAGATCCAGCATTGATGGGTTTGATGAGGTTTTTTTTGTAATCATCAGAGAAGATTGTTTAATTCTGGATGGTGGCAATGCTTTGAGGCACTGCTTCAGATCTGGGATATTTGTTTTCATTTCATGTTGGCTGAATGCATTTCACAAAGATAAAGTTATATTTTAGCAACCAGTGCTGGATACTGAGACCTGCCCGGGCTCTGGCCTTCAAGGGGAAAAGTCTGTGCACGTGTCCTTCTCCTGCCTTGTTTACAGAGATTTTTCTATGCAGATTCCCTTGGCAAGAGCAAAGAAAGCTCCCACGACCCTCCTCACCTGGTTCCTCTGCCTCAGGAAGTGTCCTGACACTGTTCAAGGAACAATAATGATATGCCCTATGCCCATCCTACAGCTGGGGCTGTGTGAAATAGACGTGTGTAGGTGAGCTTTATCCCAGCAGAGCAGGATGCTGACACCAAGAAGTCTGCACTGCCTGAAGCCCTGGAGGCTGCATCTCCCCACTGACCTCCCTGGTCCTATCCTCTGAGCCCCTGAGGGTTGGCAGTGTTTGACTACTGTGCCTGCACCAGTTTAGTTTAAATGTCTTGCTGAACACGTGGACATGGGAAGTGTTGTTTTGGGTAAGGAATCATATGTTTTGCCCTCTTCAAACTGCAGTGAGCTGCCATCCTTCTCCTACCCTTCGACAGGAACCTGAAGTGCAAAGGCTTCAAATTCTCAATCTTGTGCTGGCAAAACCTCACCTGGGCTTTTTGGGGTACCCACAGGGAAATCTGTCAGCTTCCAGTGCTGACACAGGTAGGGTCATGTAGGTGGGGTTTGTTCTGCCCCACATACAAAAACTTGCATGAAACAACTTTAGTTTAATTATTTAAGTTGTTTTTAAAGGGAAAAAGTAGCTCTGTGTGCTGGAGCAGGGGAAGAAGCCATTTTCCATTTCTATGTTTGGGTGTCATGTAATGGCTTTTATTCTTGCATGATTTTGGGTTTCCTTTCCTTCCTATCTTTCCTTTCTTTCCTTTCTTTTTCTACCCCCCTACTCTAGGAAAAGTCAATAACCTCATCAAAGTTACTGCTTTAAGTGGCCCTGGTGTTGAACAACTCCTCTCTACATTTCAGGGTGTTTGTGAAGAGGTCTCATTTGGAGTTACAGGATTAAAAAGTGATGCTGAATTATTTGATCTTCTTGATTAGAAGACAGAGGTGGCTGAAATACAAAGACCCCTTTTGGCATGCTGGTAAGTGAAAAGCCCTAGAAAAATGAAGTAACCAAAACACTCGCTGTGCTGCCTTACCAGATGAAAAACCATCCTATTCAGCAGCTTAAAAGTTCTGAAGTTTATAAACAAACTGAGAGCAGGCTGTAGGATTTAATTAGCTGACTGTCTTGAGAGCTATCCCAGGAACTGGATTCATGAACCAGAACCAAGGGAGTACAGTGAGAGGGGCAGAGGCTCAGTGCTCAGATGCACATGATGGCACAGCTCAGACATTGCTGGCTATTGCCACAGTCACAGCACTGCAGCATCACTGCTGCTGCTATTTGCTGTAGCACCTGGAGGCAAAAGCTGTGTTGAGTCAAAGACTGAAGAAGCAGGTAACAAAAATGCAGGCCCTGCTCCAAAGACAATTTCCAACTTTCCTGTCACAGCTGCTTTTCAGGGCATTTTAATTTTCTTTTCCAGGCCAGAGCAAACGAATGGATGAGATCCATGCTGTTACAGGACAGGGTGCCTTATTTATTTGCTTGCCCCAGTCCTCAAATACGTGGTTTGAGCAGCTTCCCAGCTGGCTGGTTCCATTTTATTGCAGTTTCTCCTGTTGGCACTGCCAGCCTTCCGTTTGCAATGCCAGTCACGTTGGATAACTGCTTGCAAATGGCTGCTGCGGTCGCCTCCTTTCACCTTCCACTCCAGTCACAAAGCTTTTATGAAGTGTTCAAACTTAGAGAAACTGCAGAGCTGCTGTGTGAAGGCTGTTGAGATGGCTGTTTCCATGTGCAGAGGTCTCAGGAAGGAACTTGTCCCTCCTCACTGGGGACTGGTGCAGTCCCAAGGCAGCTGAGCATGGGAGCCCCGCTGATGCTGGGCAGGACCAGCTGCCTGCAGGACCGAGCTCCAGGAAAGGCTGGCTGCCAGGACCCTGCTCCCCTCGCCCTGCTGGCCCAGTGTTAAGTCACTCAGGCACACGTGGCACAGTTTGGGGGCTGCAGCTCATTTAAGCAGTGCGGGATGCTTTCCATCCCTTTCGGGGCAGGACACGCCGTGGGGGCAGAGCCTGCACAGGTCTGTGCTGTGCCAGGCACCCGGGCTGGGCCCCAGCAAACTGGGAAAACTCCAGCTCCCGCTGAGCACGGCACCACCTGTCTGACCAGAGTGCTCAGCCGCCTGCAGGGTAGGAGAAGGTAATGCCCAGTGACCTTCTGCAGGCTCAGCAGCCTCCAGAGGCACTTTCCTACATTCAGATGCAGTCTTGCTCATTGGTAGTCTGATTTTCAGAATGGCAGAGGGCTCAGCAGCTCAACTCACACCCTGAGTGCTTTGGGGAGACAGGCCCCTCCTGAGTAGCCAAGGTGAGGAACCTGCCATTTCCCTTGCAAACATTAATTTCTCTGGGCTCCAGGAGGGGAATAAATCCTTGCAGGCTTGTGAAATGGTAAGAAATGGTCCAACAGAAATGAACACCTTCCTTTCCCAGCCCTTCCCAGGCTGCAGTGCTCTCCACCTCTTCAGCTCCCAGACCCTCTTCTGATAAATAATTCTCCCAGTGCACCCCAAACCCAAGCAATTGCAGTGCAGTAGCATGGATGTATTGTTACACCCAGGCTCAGATGGGAGAGGGACTACATGCTGGTGTGCCCCACTAATTTCAAGATTATACCGAACACGTAAGTTTCTCAGAATCTGCCCAAAAGCTATTAAAAAGATGATCAGTAACTGCCTGTTTCAAAGGGGCTAAATTATTTTCTATCTTTTTGACTCTTGAGAGCGTGAAAATTCCCATGTTTTGCTCAAAGCACACCACAGTGTAACATGGGGAAGATTCATATTCTTTTACTGATGAAGAATAGCTTGTAAATGTAACATCCCACCACTGGAACATGCTTGTGGTTGGGAGGAAACCCTGTCTCAGAGCACTGCAGGCATTGTCTAAAAAAGCCCCACACTTCTGTAAAAGCCTAAACATTCAAACAAAGTTTGAATTGGAAAGTAAAGTGTAAAGTAGATGTCTCAGGCTGGAGCCTGCGTGTTCAGAGCCTGCAGCCGACCTTGCTGCGTGTTAACCATCACGGTCCGGGCTGCTGCATGTAACAACATTCAAGAGCAACAAGGCAAAAAGAAAAGCTGGGAGCAAAGGGAAGCAGTAAGAACAGACTCCAGTCCACCCTGCTCGCTGCACAACTCTCCCCAACCCACCCAGATCAAACACACTTAATAGATACTTACATCCCATTTGATAGCGCTGATCCTGTGTCCCCTCGGTAATGTCTGTGCAGCGGGCTGCCAAGTAGGCACATCTGGATGTAGTTAGCGAGAGACATTCCTCAGCCTTCCAGCGAAGCCGAGGACACCCTGGGGGCGCGCAGCAGCGCTGGCGGCTCGGGGCCGCTCCTCAATGGCAGCGAGCGGAGCTGCCCGCGCCGGGGCTGGGAGCGGGGCTGGGTTCGGGCCGGGAGCGGGGCTGGGTTCGGGCTGGGTTCGGGCCGGCCCCGTGCACAGCCCCAGCTCCGCAGCGAGGGGAGCACAGCGGGCAGGGGAAGGAGCCGCGTCCCCGTCCAAGCCCTGCCACGTGATGGGGTCGGGGAGCGCCGATGGCTCCAGCGGGACAGGGCGGAGGCGTCGAGAGAGAGAACGCTCAGCCAGGTTGGGGACTTGCACCAATTCCGCAAAAAGGCTGTTTTCTCCTTTCCCGCCCTCCGTAACTTTTTTTCAATAGGAAGTGTACTAATTTTTCTGAGTTTCTTTTTCCTTTTCCTTTTATACTTTGGCTTTTTTTTCTTTTAATTCCCTTGTCGGTATTTACCTCTGCAAAGAGTCAAATTGAAAAATAGAGGTTGGGTTGATCACAGAAGTTAAATCCATTTCGGGTTGGGTTTTTTTTTATCTAGTAGGGAAATGATGGAAGTGTGAGCCGAGCAGTTCAGATGCTGAAGACAGATTCAAGGGTCCCTTCCAAAACCTGAAACAAACAAAAAAAAAACCCCAAAAACCAAACCCCACTTTTTTTTTTTTCCTGGCATTTAATTTGAAATACTTCAAAACAATTTTTATTTGGAGCCAAATCTGACTTGCCATCACTACCGATCTGCCAGTTGAGTGCAGCCATAGCACTTCCCATCCCTGTGGCTGTTTCTTTGTCTCTGCATTGTAAACAATGACCCCTATTCCTCTAACAGAGGCCAAGGGTCTGGAGAGGGCCCAGACCACAGCCACTTTAGGAAGCAAAGCTTTTTGTTTACTTGTCATAAAAGCAGGTTTTGATCTACTCTGTTGTTTCCACAAACACCTCTTTTAAAAACATAATATAAAAATCCCTTTTTGTAAGCATCTGTGCTTTTTTGATATATTTTTTGATTTCAGCTCAAAGATTGTGCTTTACTGAACACACTGTGTCATGAAGAGTGGGTTCTTGATGGGCAACCCTCAGACCCTGCACTCAGGCGCTGCAGGCTGGGAAAGTGCTGTCCTCATGGTTGGCAGCTGCCTGAGCCACAGCAGGTCCCTGCTGAACAGCACAGCTGACCAGAAACCTCAGCCATAAGCGTTACTTAGCTTCAGCTTTCCCTGCACCAGCCCAAGGTACCGCTGTTCTTTTCTTCTGCAGCAGCAGCCCCAGGTCACTTATCATCCCTGCTCTGTAAGGAGGCGGTGGATGGTCACAGAGGCAAAGACCAGCTCCTGTCTGCCTTTGCTCAGCGGGGCTGGCTGTGCAGGGAGGGGGACTGTTCCCTGAAACCACCAGGGAGTTACTGAAACCAACCACAGCAGTTACTTCCACCATGATCCCTCACCCAGGTTTTGGGACCTGCCACCCTGCCTCCCTTTTTGCTTGCTCCCATGGGGTGAGGGTGAAAACAGAGGTTTTCATTGATGTGTAGTGCCTTTGTGGCTGCCGTGGCTTGGAGGGTCACGCAAGGAGCTTGGTGGTGGAGGAGTTTCTCCATGGGTGCTTCTACTTGGTGATTGTCTCATATGGACCTTGCTCTCTGGGCACTGATCCATGGCTGGTTTATTATTCTCACTGCCAGCAAAGGTGCCCATGGTCCATCCTGTGTTGTGTCACTTAGAGGATTGGGTCAGTGATCTCACTGACCCTCCTCAATAGGTCAGCCCTGTTGACCCCAGGTTAGTGTGTCCTTCCAGCTGCTGTAGGGCAGAGCCCCGTTTCCCTCACTGTGCTCCTGCAGGCATCAAGTCATGCAGTTGGGAATACAGCTTTGTGGTAGATAAAGAAGGGCTGATCTTGTGATTTTCAAACAGCGTTTGAGATTTAAGAGATTCAGGGTAAAATACATCTCTGCTCAAGTTCATGGCAAAAGGAATTTCCATGGATTCAGCTATCAGGTCAGCCAGTGGCTTCCTGTGAAAAGCTGCTGGAGTTTTTATATCCCAGCTCCTTGGCTCCCCACCTATGGAGCAGCCTTGTGAGAGAGCCCACTGGTAGTGAGGCACTTGGGATTGCAGTGGTGCTGTGGCCTCAGAGGAGTCACAGATAGCCAACAGCACTGAAAGAGTGAGCTCCTCCAGGCATCGGGGTGGGACAAACCTCCCCTTCTGGCCGTGCTGTCTGAAAAAGGCTCATCAAAGCAGTAACTGGAAACTGAACAAACATGGAGACTTGGCTTGGTTTTGTAATCAGAGCTGTTCCCTTGCAGGTGGGACACCAGCCTTGGCATGTCAGGAGAAATGTGTGACTTTGGGCAGAACCCTGCTGTGCATCCACCCTCAGGCTGGATGCTCCCCTGGAGCTGTTGATCATCAAATATGGCCAGAACTGCAGTGACCCCGTTCTTACTACTGCAGTTAAGTGTTCAATGAATGTCTCTGAGGCAGTTCTCATCAAAAGTATATATTTATTTATATAAAAAAGAATGGGTAAAAATATATTTAACAGCTTTTTCTGTAAAAGACAATTCCTTGGAGGCCTTGGTCCTAGACCCAAGTATGCCTGGCATTGCAGTCCATAGCTGTAGATGCTTGATCCAGATCTGATGCTGAATATCATGGGCATTTGGAATTAGAAGGACAGCAAGGGATTTTTTCCACTGAAAACTAAGGGACATTAGCTACACATCTCATACAGGTTTCTGTTAGAGATGTACAGCCAGCTCCCTTCAGTGGGTTTAAAATTCAATCCAGAAAAGAAAAAAATACATATTTTCTGACTCCAGGCCTTAAATTGCTTCACTGTTTGAGTCCATCTCCATACAAAAGACACATGGCCAGACTCCTGTCCAGTGTAAAGCACCAGTGTCATGTACACACTCCAATATGTGGGTTAGACTCAAGAAAGCCTCCTGATTCCTCTTCTTGTACCTCCTTGTTTAAGGATACCAGATACAATACCAGAGGTTCACCAGAATTTTCCGTTAAACTAAATCAGCAATTTAAGTGAATTTGAGGCTCCTCATTCTGCCCATGCTCACTTCTGGTTTCAGAGTCTGTGGGCAGCTGCCGGGGTGTGGTTCCTTTGGGAACAGCAGAGGAGACACAGTGACAGCAAGACAGCTCCTCAATGCTGAACCTGGCTTTGAAATGAATGGCAAAACAAACAGATCTTTTCCTTTGAGACAATTTTGTATCCTGTTAGGTTTGCTTCTATCAGATGCCTCATGTCATATCTGGTGAGCATTTTAACTTCACTTTCCTCTTTGTTATCATCTGTTTGAACACTGTAGATCAGCTATGCCAAAACAAATCATTCAGATTCTCCTTTGGATGGATCTTTTATTCCTTCTGGCAGACTGAATGGAGACTCCTTCAAATCTGAAACATGGTTAAAACTACAAAAACAATCTGTACCAGAAAAAAAAGCCCTCTTGGATCTCTTCCTGTAAGCACATTTTGGCCTAATTTCTGCTGCTTGTTTTATGTTTTTTTCTGTTTTAGATTTTATATGTAACTGATTAGCACCTTTATTTGCTTTTAATGTTGTGTTTTATTCTGAAACACTACCATCACCCCTGAATATTTCTTCTTCACAGATATATCTCAGTATATGGAGAAGGGCAGTTACTGGGATAAGACAAACTTACTTCTCCAGCAGCAGCACTGCCCGTGGCTTATCTCCCACCATGATGATAACTGGTCATGGGAAAGGAGGTATGAAACAGGCACTGCTATGTCCTAAACCATGCCACGTGCTCGAGACAATTTCACCATGGAATATCACCAAAAAAACCTTTTCCTTCAAGTCTTTGCAATGAAGGCACCTGTGAATGCTGTTAGAGATGATGATATTCCAGAAAGGTTGCCAGGGGCTCTGACACTTAATGGCACTTCTGACAGGGAATATGTGAGTAAGAGGAAATACACATGCCAGTTACTGGGAGGAAGAAGACGTACAACGCTTGCATTCAGAAGACAGCAGTCATGGTTAGTCCTCTGTAAAAGAGTAACAGCAGCAAAAAAGTTTTCTGGACTTGAAGTAGATGCTGAATAATTTCTTTAAGGAAATAAGGACTTTCTCATTTTGAGCATTAACAGCTGCTACAGAAACTAGTAATTCTCACTACTCAGTGGCTGCCTTATATGTGCAAGTTGTGCACATGAATAGCTGGTCTGAGAACTTAGAAATATTCATTGCAAATGAGACAGCAGGCTATGCATACAGCCTTGTTTTCTTAAAAAAGTAATTTCTGAAAAATCAAGAGTAAACTCTCTTGCTCTTAAAGTAATTTTCAAGTTTCTGATTTTTTAATTATTTAAAATACAATTTGTCAAGTGGATTTCTGCCAAACACAGTTCCCCAGCTGGGATCTGGCAGTAAAGCTCAATGCTTTGAGGTATGGTTCCACAGCAGCCTAAATTAGCTAAGATCAGCACCACTGTGTCAGTCCCAAAAGCAAAACTATCAGGGAGGTAATTGCCTCATTTTGGGAAGAACATTGGTACTACTGGAAGGGAGAGGGTAGGATGTGGAGCAGGAATGGAGGAGATGGAACTGCGATGGCACTGATATAAAATGGCTTAATAAAAGCTGATGGAGCCACAGTCTTTGCAGAGATGGTGCCTGCATGAAGTCCTGCTTCCCTGGAAGCTAGGGGCAGGATGGAAGCAGATTCACTCAAACCCTGAAAATCTTCTCTCCATACTTAACCCCTTTCCTTTCCTGGCTCTGTATGTAACCTCAGGGATTCAAAATCTGCAGAAAACAAGTCATGTTTCTCTGGCTTAGACTAAGGATGTGATACTCAGCTCATCTGAAGCATGTGGATCCCAGCTGGCTTGAAACAGGCCATCTAAATCCTGCCCATCCAGGTCTCCAGTGGCTGATGCTCAGGTGTTCCAGCAGAAGGTACAGAAACATCTACCAGCCCCAGGAGATTGGATCTGAGCCAACAGCTGAATCTGAGGTTATGTTCCTTGTTATGAATTACAGCTTTGACTCCAGGGAAGGAGTAAGATGTGAGTTGTGGTTTATAAGGCCATCAGGCACTGACTCAGAGTTGTTCCTACCATGACTGCTAGCAGCCTGATATTGGCATGCGCACACAGACTTTGTGTGTGTGGCCAGAGTCCTCCTCTGCATCTGAAAACATTTCCACGGCCCACTGGCTATTCCCACAGATGGGGAGGGCAAAAAAGGATAGAATTAATGGAAAAGTATTAGTAAAAACCTATCAGGAAGGCACTGGGAATATGTTAAAGGTAATTGAATTGCTGTTGTGCTTCATGGGACCCATGTCATGCCAGACACCTGTTGCTCTGTGCTGTGTCATGGCAGAAGGGCCGCTGCTCTTTTGCAGCCTGCATCAGCCATACCAGGTAACACTCAGCTTATCCCATGGGAACTGAACGCAGGAATCAGCCCTGGGGTTTGGGAGATTTGTCTCGTAAACCATTTTTACCCTAAAAATCAGTGCAGGTAAATCCAGGCATGATGGCAGCTGATGCTCGACTGTCACAGAGTGACAGCAGTGCCAGGGAAAGGCTCTCTGTAGATCCTGACACCTGTGGGACACAGCAGGATGAGCTGTCCCCTCCAGGGGCCCAGCAGGCTGAGGGTGGGTGGTGAGGAAGTGAGTGAAGGCACGAGCAGCCAGCTGGGTCTGGTGATTGCTCAGCTCTGTGGTCTGAGGATGGCATTTGATGCTGCAGTGCACCTGAGGGCAGCAGTTCCAATCCATGCTTCACAGGTAACTTGCTGATGAGGAGACTTCCTTCCAGCACTGCGTTTTGCTTTCCATAGCTGCAGGCTCCCTCAGGCTGGCAGGCAAGAGCTAATTAACATATTGCTGTCTACCACAGATGAAAAAATGTTGACAATCGTTGTCTGAATTTGAGTGTGTCCATACTGTTTGTTCAGTGCCTGCCATTTGTTGTACAGCAGCAGTCTTTTGCCCTGTGGAAGGTTATGACTGTCCCAGGGAGAAGGAAAGCCTCCAGGTGGTGAGAGGTGGGAAGGAGCTAGAATAGAGCAGGGTAGAACAGATACTCTTGCATGGATGTTCTTTGTTTTTCAAACAAAGAAGGAAAATTGACACTTTTCCCTTTGTCTTTACTTGATGTCATGGCTGGGGGCAAAAATGTTTTCAATATAAAAATATAGTGCAGCTCTCCAGGTGATGGCCCTGGACACAGCCTGAGAAGCAGTGGCATTGTCTGCTTCCCAGAGGAGTTCTATGAGAAGCCTTGCTTGCTTTTCTCCTCTCCCTCATCCTCCCCTAGGGCTCTCTGTCTGGCTGCTTCCCTGTCACAGTCCTGAAGGAAGTCAGGGTGAAAGCCTCTCACCAGCTCACAGGAAGGTAGTGCTCTATTTCTGGAAACACAATGAAATAAGTGAAGTCAGAGGTCCATGCTGGCTTCTGCAAACACAGAACCTCTCCCCTGAGCATTTCCACCTAGATGGATACCTTTGGTGATATTCAGGACTTTAAATTCCCAGACACTGGCAGCAGTTTCATACAGTAGCTAAAGCAGGAAAGCCCTTAGCAATGGCACTGTCCTTTGGGCTCTAGGAGCAGTCCTCACTGGAATGGAGGCCCAAGAGCTCCTCAGCCAAGCTGACGAGACCGTTTTCCTCCAGGGCAGCGATCAGCCGTGCTATTGTGGCCTTCTTGCCCTCGGACTGGATGAACCTGAGGAGCATCTGATAGGCTTGTTCATAGAGTCCCTCTCGGTCATACTCCAGCGCCAGGTTGTCAATGGCAGGGTCACGCAGGGCCCGGCAGGATTTCTGCAGAGAGCGACCCACTTGCTTCCACTTCTTGGACACGGACTTGGCAAACTTCTGGTGGTCATCTGGTGTGATTGTTCTGTTGTCTGAAAGGGGCAGAGGCCAGGTAAGACATAGAATTTGCATGGCTGATGTGATACAGCTTGGGCCAGTTCAAGGTTTGGTCAATATTCTGTGGAGCAGGGAGTCTGAGCTCCCTGCCTTGCCCGGCTGTTCCCTTACAGAAATCCTCCACAAAAACAAAGCATCTGAGCTTGCCCCTACCCTGCAAGCTTGGCAAGGCCTGTTTTCTTTTTTTCTTCCTCAGAACAGTCCTGTGGTTTGCCAGAGCTGTTTTTCTTTTTTTTTTTTCAGATGGCCACCCTCTTAATTTGTTTTAGCCTTTCAAAGGCAACTTAGTAAGGCCTTTCTGACAAAGCCCCTGTTCCCCACATAAACATCCTCAAAACACTAAAATGCTGACAGGAGCTCTCTCTTCAGCTGTTTAGCATTGGAGACAGTACACAGCTTAAGCAAGCTCAAAAATGATCTAGCTTATCTCAAGCTGATATTGCTATGTGAGACTCTATGAAAGCTCTCTGTAGGGACAGACCCCAAAGCCAGCTGGTGAACTGAGGCAGCCTGGACAAATCAGTCCTGTCTGCAAGCAGGGCTGAGGGTGTCCACAGTAACTTCCCCAGTCTGATCCAACCTACACTATTAAGTCACCTCAACCAAGTGACATGGAAGAAGAGAAAAATACTCTATATTCTTCCTTTCACTATTAATTTTAAAATGTGAGGAACATGGAAGGGACACAGACTCTGAAACATCTGGTTCTGTGCCACCTCAGAAAATAAAACAGGTTAAGGCCTGATCTGAAGCACCATGGCAATATCTTAGGACTACTGTAATTCCTTTCTTATGGGATGCTGGGAAATCCTTGGTTTATCTGAGGTAGACCCCAATATGTAGTCATGATAATTCTCTCTCCTGGGCTGTGAGGCAGACCAAGGGCTCTGTTGGTCAACTCTAGCTACTCACCAAACTGTTGTCCCTGAAAGATGAAGGTGAGTTGTGTGGGAAGGGAGCTGCTTTGAGGTGGATAAGGCCGAGATGGGAACTTCAGAGATGAGCAATCTTTTCCAGCCACATTGTTGTTGGTGCCCTGGTGAAGCATCAGGCTCTTGAGGCCTTCCTCCAGCTCCCTGATCTCCTCATCCGGCAGGCGGTCAGGCTGTAACAAACAGCATCAGTGACTCCTGCCAGGGACACCACCCTGCAAAGCTGTACTTGCTGGTGCCAAGAGAGGAGCAAAGAGATCTAGCATGAGCTGTCAACCAGATAAATGAGGTGGTCTAATGGAGCTCTGGCTGTAAATGTGTGGATCTGAACCTGTAATGTGATATGAAACAGACAATCTCTCCCCCTGGGTTTCTCACTTGCAGCAGTGAGTGCTGACAAGTTGCACAAAACTGCTGCTAGCCCATGTTCATTTCCAGCAGCCCTCTGCAAGAATTAGGGTGTCCTGCAGGCAGCAAGGCTTCTCCCAACTCCCTGTGAGGATCAGACCCATAGAACAGGGTGACCTCATCCAACAGCTCATGGCCACCCAAGCAGGCAGCTCCCATTACCCACCTTCTCTCTCTCTGTTTGCTCCTCTGCTCCCTGACGTTTATTATTCCTGGGTCCTCACCAAGCCAGTTTTTTTCACTAGCCAATAAAAAATAGTCTGACCTCCAAAAAGCAGGTAATGAGAAGAGGAGTAAAAAAGGCAAAGCACGTGGGAAGAGTCAAACCTGGCAGTGCTGTGCCTCAATCAGAGGTAAGCACTAGTTTAGCTCACTTCAGCAGGTACCCTGCTCTCAGCTGCTGAAGGCTGTGCCCCAGAGCCATCTTTCTGCCTGTTGCACTCTTAGGCAGGGGTCAGACTGAGTCACTTTTGGGGAACTGAGAATAAGCCCATTTCTCTTGTCCAATCAGCTAGTTCAGCATAGGGAGGGAGCAGCAAGCCACAGTTCACAGGGTATGGGATATTACATGTTGTTTGGTTTAGGGATGAAAGGTTTGAGTTTCGTTCTCTGTGTTTACACAAAAGCAACCTGGCAAAACATGCTCTTGGGCCTAATATTCCTGAGTAGATAGTGAGTGCCTGTTTCTCAGCACCATTTAGAGGAACCAGAGCTAAAGTTCCAGATGGAAAAAAAGAGGAGGTGAACAAGTCAGTGAGTTTAATCATGTCAAATGCCTTGTAGTGAGATGACAAGATCTCACTGTTCTTGCAAGCAGGATTAGAGTGCCAGTGCCAAAGTGTGCAATGAGCCAGATGTCAGATGAGAGAGACTTTGCCTTCAGAAGGGCAGCCTACTCCTGCTGGCAGCAGATGCTGTGTGTCCCCACTCTGACACAAGTTTTTGGTGTGATGTGCAGTGTTTGCACTCACTTCCATTGCTCATTTCCAGGTGCAGTTACCTTTGCCACTCTGAGAGGAGGTGGTGTGTGAGGCTGGGGAGGGAGGTGCAGAGCAGTGATGGTTCCACCCAGGACTGCTCCTCTCTGTCTGCCTCACAGCTGTACTGAGGCACACTTGTGCTGTCAGCTGCACTGTCTAGAACTCCTTGTCTTCGTGGGGATAACAGCTACACTAGCTGTTATACACAGAAGCCATAGTGAGTTAGCAGGATCTTTGCAGGCTGCTTTAGGGAACCCTATTGCTCTTCCAGGAAAGTGCACAGCTCTTTTCTGAGGAAGGGCAGAGCTATTTCTCCACATTAGATTTAAGAGCTGAAGGACAGAGAAGTTTGTTAACCCAACATGCTGCATCAGAACAAGATTTGCATCCACCTTTGCAAGCCCTGTGCCACCTGTCCTCATTGCTGTCCAGCCTCCCTCCCTTTCCCGCTCACCTTTTCTCTGTAGATGCACTCCAGGCAATGATCCTCATCCTTCAGCATCTTGTCAAGGTGCTCACTGCCAGCCTTCAGCTCCACTTCGAGAGGCACGGCGGTTGTGGCCAAGGAGAGCTGGAGGTGACTCTGGAGGGACTTCTGGAGTGCTCCTTCCCGGTAACTCCGCAGGAACCGGCGGCAGTTCTCCTGCTTGCAGAACTTGAGCTGGACTATCAGGTGTGGGTGGCTGCAGTGCACTTTGAGCATGTCCACACCATTCCCACTGCCAGTGGAGTCTGGCAGGGAGAAGGGAGCACAGTCACAATCCAGGCATGAGCCAGCCCACCCAGACCCACGCCCATCCACAACAAGCCTGCAATGAAGGAGCTTTAGAATTCTCTTTGTGATAAAGTCCTCTGGGATGGAAAAGTCTGTTAAACCAAGAGGGAAGGATTAAGTTCACGCTCCTTGCCACTCCTGATCTCCATGAAGTATGGTGTCCAAATGAAGATGTATGGCACTACATCCCAGGTAATTATATCAACACTGCTTATTAGGGCAAGTTTTAAATTTCAGGTTCCATTTCCAGGGCAGAGATGGTTATGATAAACTGGTAGCACAGCAAAGTTTTATAGATGAAAGCTCAGTTCAGCTCAGTTAGCTTTCAGTTCTTGTGACTGGAATTTTACACAGTGATGAAGATCCTGGAAAGAAACCCAGTGTTTCCTCTCCAGCCTGTGCCTAGAGGTAACTTTGGTCTCTCTGAGCCTTTAAAACATTTCACAAATGGCAAATGACAGATTCATCCACAAGGATTAAGCTGCTTGAGATTGGGCCTTGTTATTTTGCACAGAGAATTAATTCATGGTAAAATCTAAACAAGGAGAAGCCAGGGATGTACCCTCTAACATTAGGGTAGGAGGAGCATGAGCAATGTAGAAACAGAAAATGCCAGGACTTCTTTCTTCCTTCTCCCATCAGAATTTAATTTTTATTAGCTGTGCTCATTATCCTTGTCTCCACAGGATTTTATATGCTGCTGCTGAGTTCTAAGTATGCGTTTTTCTCTTTTTTTGTAGCAGAGGCCTATGTGAGGCTGCTGTACTGCTTCCAGACCTGACTGAACCTCGTGGGCTGTCACTGCATAGTATGGAGGCACTAGCTCACACTGGCACTACATCAGGTATTTCTAAACCAAATGTCATGGAGGACAATCCCAAGGCAAGGCAGACTTGTGTGTTCCACATTAAGGAGGATGAGTGACCTTGCATTTAAAAGTATAGTATCTAACAATGGCTTTACATGTTTACTAATTCCTGTTTGCATGTGATCTAGTTTGGATCAGATGTGTAACTGACACATGGGTTTAGGCACCTAGAAAAGACATTTTAATTCACTGTGGATGATTTTTTAATCACTTCCTTCATGCTTTGTTTCTTATGAGTGCTTATTAAATAAAATTTCCATAATAGAGCAAGAGGGCTGGGGAGGGAAAGCTGCACAGACACAGAAACCTTTATAAAGAGTGTACAAGACAGCTGTAAAGCTGCCTCAAAAGATGGGACTTTGCAGGCATTTCTGCATGAAACCTCAGACAGCTTAAGATTTCAGGTCCTTTTCAGGTCTGAATAAGCATGGTAGGATTTCAGTTTTGTGAGCTGTCCTTTAAATGTGTGAGCAAATTCACATTCCAGTGCCACAAAGCAGCCACAAATCAAGCCTAACTGGATAACTGTGTTAGGCTGCCTGTTTCCTGTTTCTCATATTTGGAATGAGCTGCAAGATGAGCAGGCCTGTATTGGATAAACTGACTTGGCATGATTTCCAAAAAAACCTGCAGAATAGTTAGACAAGCCCAAAAAAACAATAGAGTCTCAGCTGTGTGACAGGTAAGGAACACTGTGAGAGTCTTTCTAGGTAAGTGTGATAAACTCTACAAATTACTGTTACCCTGCAGTGTGCTTGGTGCAAGTGTGTATAGAGAAATATATAGTTTTGTGGCTATTTGCATCTGAAGTAATTTTTTTATGTAAGTAGGGTTACATACCCCTCAAGCTAATGTGTGTCTTTTTATATCAGAATTTGAATTATATCAGAATTTGAATAGAAATTAATTTATACTGGCTATCACTTGATTTAAAAACCAGCTTCTCAAAGCAGAAATCATGTTTCTGTGGTGGTATAAAGACAGCAATTAAATCTTGTTTCATAGCAATTGCAATCTTTTCCCCTCTTACATAAATGGGTTTAAACAAACATTCATAAAGTTGGGTAATTTATAGGATGGTTCAAGTTGGAAGGAAGCCCAGGCAGTGTCTAGCCCAACCTTCCATGCAAAGCAGGATCAGAACCAGTTGCTCAGGGCTTTATCCAGTCCTGTTTTGAAAGCCCTCAAGGATGGAGAGTACACAATCACTCTGGGAAACTGCCTGTCTTAATGGGGAAATCTTTTGTCCTTCTATCTGGGGCCTACCTTTCATTTCGATTTGTGTCTGTTGCCTCTCATTCCCCATGCACCACTATGAACAGTGTGGCTCCACCTCTCCCTCCCACAGGTATCAGTAGGCTGTTGGTAGGTCTCCAAAAACCTTCTCTTCCCCAGGCGCAACAGGTCCAACTCCCTCAGCCTCTCCTCACAGCCCCCAACCATCTTGATGAACCTCTGCTGAGCTTGCTCCACTTTATTGCCCTTCCTAAACAGAGTAAGCATGAGCTTTCCTTAGCCATGAGGGTGAGATTAAAGAAAGGCATGGCACTGCACACCAAGATACCAGAGGATGGGTACCTGCTAATGCCAGCTTCAGGGCCTTGAACACACAAGGCTTCTTCTGGGAGCTCTCGTAGAGGGCCGGCAGAGTGATGGTCTTGCAGGTTGACTGAAGGAAGAGATAAGCACTGCCAATCCAAGGAGTGGAGCTGCCAGCCATCTTCAGCACCCTACAAAATCACACAAGCAAGCTCAGACACCATAAGGGAAATTGGCCTGATGCCAGGGGACTGCAATGACACAAGCACAACAGATTTATGGGGATTTTCTCTTATTTCTTGGAGGAGTGCTGATGTTGCTAGGGCAAGTGTAACCTCTGAGGGGTCACTGTTACTCTGTAAAGCACACCACAGTGGGACACCATATCCCAAAGACCGGAGCTCACATTTGCTTTCATTTTCCACTGGAGTCCATTCATTTTATACTCCAAAGATACTCTGAAGCAGAGTTTCAGTCCCTGTGCCCCTGTCTGACTACCCAAGCTGGCAAAACGCGCAATGATTGAAGTGATCGAAGGACCACCCAGCAGTCCTGGCTCTGGCATGTTCCCATGGTCTGAAGCCCTACTGCAACCAGAGATGTTCTCCTTAAGGTCCTGGTCCCCTGGTTATTCACAGGGCCCAGAGCTCCTGTAACAGGACACGGGCAGGACAAGGGTAATAATTTTAAACTAAAGGAGGGTAGATTTAGATTAGATATCAGGAAGAAATTTTTTACAGTGAGGGTGGCGAGGCACTGCCACAGAGAGGTGGTGGATGCTCCCTCTCTGAAAATATTCAAGGCCAGGTTGGACGGGGCTCTGAGAGACCTGACCTAGTTGAAGATGTCCCTGGTCACCACAGAGGAGTTGAACTAGATGGCCTTGGAAAGGTCCCTTCCAACCCAAACCATTCGGTGATTCTGTGATTCAGGGGTACCCCTCTGCTTTGTTTATGCCCTTTGTTCTTGTGCCTCTGCAGTGTTAACCCGGCGGGTGAATCTTTCCGCCCAGCGAGCACTGCCCCATCCCAGTCCCCGCTCCGCAGCCAAACCGCTGTGGGGTGCTTTAAAAACCAGCCCCGGACGGTAAGTCACATTTGTGATCATAGTTATTGCCTTTTCGCTGACTTCTGCACGCGTCAGGCCGCTGCTGCTCAATTCCCGTCACAGCCTCGTTGGGAGGGGGCTGCCCGTAAGAGAAAAGCGCTGGAGCAGGGAGCAGCCGCCAGTCCCGTCCCGCCGCGCTGTGCTGCCCGCGGGGCCGGCGGCCGCCCGGGTGTCCGCTCGGTGCCCGGGTGTGTCCGCTCGGTGCCCGGGTGTCTCCCCAGCCCGGCACCGCGGGGCTCGGAGCGCGGCCCCTNGGCCCCGCGCCCCCGGCCCCCTGCCCGCGGCAGCCCCGGCCCTGCGGCCCCGGGCGGCTTTACCTCCTCACCGCCGGCCTCGGCCGCGACACTTCCGCCCCGGCGCAGCGCCGCTCGGCACCGCGCTGCGGGCGGGGAAACGGGAAGGCGAAAATAATCCCAACAGCCCCTTGGAATGGCCGGTGGCATCGCACTTCCCTGTAATCCCTTCTGTTTGTCCAGGCCTGCCCGAGTCGGTGCCGGCCCCGAGGCCTGCGCGGGGCAGGGGCTGCTGCGGGGCCGGGCTTGTCGGGCCTTGACGCCTTCAGGTGTCCCCGCCGCAAGGCCGCCCACCCAGCTCGGTCGCTTCGTGTCTCGTGTAGGTGAGGATATGTCAGACATGCTCTGTTCAGGTGGCTCCAGAGCTGCCCGAGGGCTGGGATATATATCTCTGGACCATCAGGGATGGAGGCGAGTGCGGTGGCTTGAAGCCCCTGAATGGCTTGTGGCTGACACACGCGAGGCTGGTGGGTCCCGGCTGGCACTTGTCAGCTTTTCCCCGTGGTGCTGCTAATGAGCACTTGGATAGGTAGAGAGAATGAAGCAGCATTTCCCGAGTCCACGAGAGGTTCTGTAGCAATCAAAGCGTGATTTGGGTCTTCATTGCTCAACCTCAGGTAGCACCCTCCTGCCTAGGCTGTATCTCCCTTGCATAGGTGCCCTGTGAGCTGAAGGATAGCAGCAGCTCCCTTGTTTCTCTCCTGTGAAAAGCTGGCATGGGCCTGGGGTCAGATTTTGGGCTCATGTGCAAGCTGCAGTCACTCTGGCTTGGCAATGGTTTGTGCAAACTGGGGGACTGAACAGCAAAAAAAAAAAGCAGGAAGCATTTTCAAACACTAAAAATACCTACATATCTGATGCTATTTTACAACAACAGTATTTTAACACGATAAACTTAATTTGTTTGCTAAAGGGAAGACGTGATTCAAATAGATCTGCAGAGGGGTTAATCTGAGCTGGATCTCCTGGGTGCTCTTGTTCACAGGGTGAGATCTAGGGGGTCAAGCAGTGCCCACAGACCCCTTCAGGGTCAGCAGGCCTGATGATGCCAATGCTTCTGGAAACAAAGCATTTACTTGCTAACAGTTTAAGCAAGTGAGTTCATACATTTAAGGTCTGATGGGGCTAAATGAACCTCGACATCCCAACATTTCACTATAAAAGCCAAACCTGAAACAGTGCTGGCTCCCAGAACCAGGTGGGAACCACACTGTGATTACTGTGGGGAGCATCACCCACCCGTGTCCTGGAAATGTTTTCTCCCTGAAGCCAATCTGCCTGCTGTATATTGTGGGGGTAAAAGCAGAATGGGTAACTGAGCCCCAAGTCTCTCCTCTGCTGACTCTTGCTGTGTGTGTGCCTTCTGGGAGCATCCAAAGAGGCAAAATCAAAGTGCTTGATGAGCACTTGGAGTTTTATCTTGTTTGCCACTTGGGAAATAAAGATGACAGTGAGGGGAGAGGTCGTGGCTCAGTGGGGCTCAGCTGGCACAAAATTGGGGTGTCAAGGTTCAGTGGCAAGTCTGCCTGGGGGATGGGGGCTGGGATAGGACAGGCTGTCCTGAGCTGGCAGCAGTCCTAAGGCTAAAAGCACACTTACTGTCTATGAAATTCACAATCCTTCTTAATGACTCCAAAGGCTTTAAGGAAATTATAAAACGAAAGGACCTGAACATGAGATCTCATTTTGTCTTAACACTTTGGCAGATGTATGTTAGAGACAGTATTAAAAGCAGCTGAAAGTAGAAAAGCAATGTCCAAGCTGTCAAGGTGATTGTCAGAGAAAATGGCAAGACATGCTGAGGTCCCAGGAAGGAAGCAGGACTGTGTCACTTGGCTGCTGTAGCTGGGCTGGGTGGGAAGGGGGTTGTTGCTGATATGATGGTAGATAAGATAGCAGTGCTGCTGTGCTGCTGCCATCTCACACTCAAACTAAGGAGTCACGCTTCAAAAGCAGCACATTCTAGAAAAAATGTGCAGTTGTGTTCCCCTCTGCATTACGCTTTTTGCATTGCTGCTCCATACTTGCTTTATGGATTTCACCTCTGACCCTACTTTGAGGCTCTCTTGGAGCACAGGTTTTCATTTAAATGAAAATTACTGCTGAGGTAATGCTGTGACTCTGGGACCTGGGGCTTCCACAGCGACAGGGCATGCCATGAAATTCAGAGTGAGTTCGTGAGACTTGGCCCACACTGCAGTGCTGGCCTGGGAAGGGGAATGTTTGCTTTTAAAAAATCTCTTGCTTGGTTAAGAGAGGGCTGAAAAAACATGTCATGGTGGTAGTTTTGTTTGTGCAGAAATCTAGAAGACAGATGCAACACAGTTTGGAAGAAGGCAAATGGAAAAGTTATGAAACGATATGATGCTCTAAACCTTCTTCCCAGGCACTTATTCTTCTGCATTGTAGGTCACAGGAAAGGTTGATTAAAATACACTTTTCCCTTATTATGTCAGGCATTGTAAGTGCAGTTTCTGCAAACTGGAGTCAAGGTCAAAAAAGGTTTTTTTTCAAACTGCAACATCTCTTCACAGGCGAGGACCACTGTCATTAAGCTGCTGGTTTCTACTCTAGGCCTTCTGTTGCACTATCAGTAAAAAATGGATATGTGAGGCTGTTTTCTGTGCAGACCTGCTTGCAAAGAGGTTTTTCCCCCACGGTTTGAGAAATCTGTCTCAGCTTTTTGAATACCAGTGCAGCAGTACCAGAAAATTCCCTTGCATTTTTATTACTCAGAGCAGCAAAACCTCACTAGGAAAAAAGACCTTTATTTCCCAAAAAAGGTTTTATATGACATTTTTAACTCTTGCAAAGTATCACTCAGCATCTTGGGATTGACTGAAAAAACTGTGAAACAACTGACCAAGGGATATTCATAATTTTTTAAGTTCAGATTCAAAATATGGTGAAATTTCAAGTTTGATTTTTTTAACCTCCTCTGTAGTCAGTTTGATTTGTTAGTTAAATCTTAATATGTGTCTCTGTCCCTTTTTTGTTGCTGTTGTTTTATTTTTCTCAACAGGGACTCTTGAGAATTAATTGAAGTTTTGGAAATTCTGCCATGTTTAAACCTGACTAAATTGGCAAAATGTCTGCTCCAGTGCCAGAACTGTGGCATTACATCCCAGAAAAAGTCCTTGTCTGAATGTTGTATTATCTTTGTCTTTGAGATGGACACAGAGTCTTCCAGGTGTGCAGACAAGGGGCTGCAGCTGTTCCTTCCAGCTCTGTTTGGCACTTCACAGAGGTCACATAAGAGGAATGGGATCCTCTGCCCAAGCACCTTTGCAGGAATAACCTGATTATTGTCTCCAATGCATGTCAAACATTTACCCCACTCTGCTATGACACTATTGACCTTGTGACTTCTGTGTGTGATGATGTTTTCTGGCATGACTGGCACCTGCTTATATAAAATTTGTGTTACTTGCTGGGTTTTGTCAGTCGCTAATGGTGATTTGGATTTTAGGGGAAATACCACATTCTTAGGTACATTGTTCTAAGTTGCCCTTTGAAAATGGCAAGAAAAAATTAATGCATTTTTATCCTTATCGTGACACTTACTTATCTTGTCTCTTCTCACCTCCTGACTCTTTCAGTGTTTGGCTTTAAAGGACTCTGTAGGCATCAGGTGAGATCTCTTTCATTTTTTAGCAGGAATGTTGAGCTTTGCAAGTTTTTGCTAAGAACCTCAGGAAAATTTAATGTTGACTTTATATTTTATTATGTTATTTAAAGAACAGTTTCTGAGTCGAAATGACCCTGGCATTAAGCCACACATGTATTTAGAGCTATCTAGAGCTTTTATATGAATGATAAAACCATATTGTCTAATATGGTTTCTATGTGTAGCTGTTTTTTAGCATCCTCTTTTCTCATGCAAGAGCTAAATAATTTCTGTTGGCAAATAACATAGTAGCTAAAGCTGCTTACAATTTAAACTATTCAAAGTCTTGCTGAAGATGTACAGCCCTGAGTCCAGCCAGCTCTCGTTCGTCTGTGCCAGCCAAAATTTATGACAAGAAAATTCCAAAATAACAACTCAGGTGCCTTCACAAACCTGGGATTTCTGTGCCTGGGTGTCCCACAGACTCTGGGCAGGTGGGTTTGCTCTGGTGACTTGCTCACCTCCCAGCATAAGGTGGGCAGCACGTGTTCCCTTTGCATGACGCTGCGTATTTATTCACAGCTCTGCGAGATCGGCTGCAGTGCATTTTCATTCTGTGTATTGTTCTCTGGGGCTGGTGATGCCATCCCATTGTGCTGAGTTTTTAAGAGTGCGAGCAGCACTGCTGATGTGACTCCCTGGACGCCTACTTTCCACTGGCCTGGGATAAAATTGGGTGGTTCATTCTCTGCGGGACGCAGGCGCGTGCAGGGCAGCAGGCGCGCCCAGGGCAATGGGGCCAGTTTAGCTGGGACACTGCAAAGCTATGCAGGATTCACCCAGCTCTCTGGTGATGGATGGATACTCCAGCAATGTCCCAGCCTTCCTAACAAAACTCTGGACGCTGGTGGAAGACCCTGAAACAAACCATCTCATCTGCTGGAGTTCTGTAAGTACAACAGATTTTAGGTGTCACTAATGCCTGCAACAACAGGGAAAATCCAGGTGTGAGGCCTGAGAACTGCATGGCAGGTGCTGCCCAGTTACTGGCAGAGTGCAAAAGCCAGGATTCAAGTACAGACACTTTTGGATATACTTAGTATAATTTATCGGAAATATTGTGGCTTTTCTGTTTCAGAGGGGCAACTGTTTTGTGGGTGTTTTAATTATAATATTTACACATTTCACTTGAAACATCCTAAAAAATGTCTAATGTTCTAATTCAAAGAATTCCACACGCTTTGAGAGAAATGTTTTTCACCTTGTTTGAATCTGCAGCCCCCTAACATTTTCTAGGAAATGTGCAAAGCCCTTAAAAAGTTTCACTGCTGTTTGGTATTATCTCACATGTGCTTCTTAGCAGCCTCTCACAAATGTCTAAGTAGAAGCAGCAGATAAACAGAACTCAGACTCAAACCTGTAATTTAAACAGATCTCAGACTGGCACCCTAAATCATTTTGGAAGAGTTTACTTGATTTTTCAACGAGTCTGTGTGATGATAATTGTGATGTAGGTACATATTGTCTATACAGCTTCACAGGGACAGATTGCTTTGCTTTGGCTTCTTATTTGTCACAGAGGCATTAATATAAGTGCAATCACAGAAATAAATTTATTTGTCCCCTTTATACAACACTTGGATACCACATTGTGCTTTTGACCTAAGACTTGCTGCAAATGACATGATTTGTTTTCAGCAGGGAGTTATTAGATAAGCTGTGTGCATAAACTTGTTCTCTAAAATCAAGGATCTATAACACAAGGAAATTTAATGGGGGATGGTAAAAAAAGTCTAAAGCAGACTTTCTTATATATACTTTGTGTTCAGTAGTGTTTTCATTCAAAGGCTGAGACAGGATTTGAGCTGCATTGATATCTGTGACCATGGTTGTTTGATGCTGGTATTACATGGCCATACCTCTGAGAAGCACCAAGTTTTGGTATCGTGTGTTTCAAATAAGGATTTTAAAGCTAGAAATGATTTTCTAGCCTGTGTGAGTACTCTCCTCTCTGTTACACTTAGAGCACTGTTGGTTTTGACTGACCACCATCATGCTCTGCTTTCTTGCAAACTAACATAGGCTGCAACTACATCCTTGTAGGTTTTGGCAAAGCTTTTAGGTGTCTAATTTTCCCATTGTTGCAGGTATCCACGTTTCTCATATTCTTCAGCTTCTATACATTGGTGATGATGGAGCTAGGAGATTGTGTGCATGCCTAAGATTTCTGGGTGTAATCAGTACTTCTAGAAAATAGGACCAGTAAGGACCTGCAACTGTTTCTTAGCATGAAGAAGAGATGGAGAGCAAATGCAGTAATGGTTTATATATAAACTAAAGTCTGTTGTAAAGTGGAAAGGAAAAGTCTGCTCTCTGTGTCCATGGTAGATTGGGCAAGAAGTAATTCAATTAATTTTTTAAATGGAAGATGCAGCAAGGGAGAACCGGCAAATTCCTGGACTAGCACTTGTCAGAGCACAACATGTCTGTCCTGGTGGTTCTGTCAAAAGCAGTTAAGATAAGCAACTGCCATGACTGTTGTGCTGCAGAGTCAGTTTTGCTTTGGGCAGAGAAGACTTCTAGAGTTGCTCGGAGTTTGTGCTCCCATGGTGTAAAACAGCCAAGGCACAACTGCAGAGTGGGAACAAACTGACACATGAACAGTTCATCAGTGAACACACAGTAACCCCAAAGTCTCTTGTGTCTGTAGGAACCTGAGTGTGCCAGCTTCTGAGAGCATTGTCGCCCTGAATTCAAAGGAATGGCCTCTCATGAGAGGCCATAAGGAGTTGTTGAGGTATACAAAACTCTTGTGCTTCTCATTTTCCATCAGTGGGTCCAGCCTGGGACACACAGCTGTATCCCAAAGTAAGGGGGCAGAAGCACAAGGGAAGCAAAATAAACCAGCTCTGTCCGCAGGGCGGTGTCTGCAGTGTTGGGAAACTTTGGTCCCTGATGTCCTGTCTGCAAACTCTGTGAGGAAAATTCCAGCATGCAAGTTGTCAGTGAATCTTTTAAGTGCTTGATCAGCCTTTGCTTCTGCTGCATGGGGTAAAGAATGATAGGAAAGACCCCAAAAATGGTCAAAGAGCACTGTTGAGGCACAGTCATGTTCAGTGTTTGCAGTAGTAAGCAAAGAGCAAGAAGTGCAGCTGACCCAAAGTTCCATGGGTGTTAATTGTTGGAGCTGCCAAATGAGCCTGAGCACAGAGGCAACTGACCTGTAGTGTAGGGCAGCAGGGTTTGCCAGCTGACTGGTTCCTGGTGGCCATGGGCAGGCTGCAGGCACACACCAGCCCTTCTTTAGTCACTGAGCTGTCTCATGGCTCTGATTGCACTCCGTGTTTTAGAGATTTCCAGACTTCCCTGAGTGCACCCTTGCAGCTGCAGACCTCCTGATTGGTGTGAGGTGGGGCTCACACCACTGGTACCCTCCTACTGCACACAGAGCCTGAGGGCTCTTACAAAACACTGTCACAAACCAGCCCCTGTGGAATACCCACCCAGGCTGACACACCTCTGACTGCTGGTAATAGCACTGAACACAGCAGGAGGATGACTGTGGTGTACTGGTCTCAGACCCCTCCCTGCCAACATGGTGCAGGCTCTCCTGTCTTTAGTTCTTGTCCCTTGAAACTCACCTGCAGCTGAGGCAAGTCCCTAATATCTGCTGATGTCATCGCAGTGATGTAGCTGTCAGCAGGTAGAAGGCCAGGCAGGGAAAGCACATGGCCTGCAGTGCATCTGCCAGCAATCCCAGGCAGTCTGCCTTGTTTGGCAGTCATGGATCTTTGCAATGCAACCCCACAAATGGAAGATTCATCTGATTAACATGTGTGTTGCTAGCTTGGACTGCAAAGCGTGACTGTCAACATTTTGTGGGTTGCCTTTGTGGTTGTTTACTATTAAAAATAATCAATGAAAGGTGCGTAGAGCTTCTAGGCAAGTGTGGTGTCTCCAGAGATGATTTGCTTCTTGCCTTGCTGTGTTTCTTGTGCCATGTCTCCAGGTAGTGCTTCAGGAATGCTGTGCTCTGGAATAGATGGATTGGGGTTAGATTTGAACAACTGGGTTATAATGGCAATTCAACTTTCAGGGCCTTCTTAAGACTTGAGTCTTTCTGTGAAGTCCATGCAAGAAGGGATGATCACAGACTACCTACCAGCTATTTGGGAACAATAGTCAGTGATTTCTTTCCCATGTCCAAGACTCTCAACTAAGCAGTGACAAAAAGTAGAAAAGGATCAAACCTGCAGACACAGAGGCCTGACAGTACCAAACTGAAAGGAGCACATCTGTTGTTGAGGGCTGTTGTCACTCTTCTTAGCTTCAAGGTGACAATTCAGAGAACAAAACTTCCCCTGCTGTAGGACTCCTCCTGGGCCCCTCTCATGGTCAGGGATGCTCCCCTGACTTTGGCTTTGTCCTTATTTCCTTTGCAGAATGGCACCAGCTTCCATGTGTTCGACCAAGGCCGCTTTGCCAAAGAGGTGCTGCCCAAGTATTTCAAGATTAACAACATGGCCAGCTTCGTCCGGCAGCTGAACATGTGTAAGTGCAGCTCCCAGGGCCCAGGGCATGTGGGCCCCACAGATATGGGGGGTGACAGGAGGTGCCAGTGGGAGAGTAGACATGGGAGAAAACTGTGCAGAGAGAAGTTTGGGGTCTCATGTTGCTCTCATGCACTTGTTGTGGCATTATTGATTTTGCCAAAGAGGATCTGCCTCTCAGATCCCAGAGTAGTGATCTTGTGTTTACCTTAAATTCCAGCGTTGAATTTCTGTTAGATAACATTTCATGGTGAGAGCTAAGAACTTTCACCTGCCAGATGTTCTGCTTCTCTTGCATTGATTTGATGACCTATTTATTATTCATTTTCCATTTTATTCTATATGGAGCTTTATCCAGCTGCCAACTGTGAAACCTTCCCCAGAATGTGCTGCTCTTGTGGGTCATGTGCCCTGAGCTTATCCCTTTCACCAGCCACATCACAGAACTAGTAACAGACAGTTCTTCTCCCTGCAAACCTTGCCTTGCTGATCAGACATTTTTACCCCTTAAAGGAGGTTTAGGTGTGATTTTCAGCTGCTTCAACAACATGACTGTTCTTGGATAGTTTTTGGAATTTTTTTCAATGAGTAATTAAATTCCTTAGTCAAGTTTTAACTTTGCTATTTCATTCCATTGTAGCTTTTTTGTAAATTTTAGGCCAGTCCTTAAATACAGCTTAGAAACCTTTTGAGGATTTCAGAGAAGTACTCAAAGCAGATTTCCAAACGTGCACGTGACCCTTTTTTTCCAAAAGTGGCACCTGTTGATGGTCCGTGCCTTTGAAAAACCTTCCCTTGAATCCCTGTGGCTTGCAAATTGAGACAGGAATTGCCTGAGAGCTGGCATTTCAGCTCCTGGCAGACCAACATGCCTGTGACAGAAAGGCTGCAGCAGGGATGGCCAGTGGGATGCACAGGGCTCTCCCTTGCCCTGGGTTTCTGGTGGATATGGCCCAAAAGCATGTCCAATTGTGAGCACTGGCAGCTCAAAACATGTGGAGGGTGATCAGAAATGTCCTCAAGAGTGATGAGGGTGGGAGGTGGAGGGAGTGCCGGGTCCTGTTGGCCCATCAGCCATGTCCTCTGTGCAGATGGCTTCAGGAAGGTGGTGAACATCGAGCAGGGGGGGCTTGTCAAGCCTGAGCGCGACGACACTGAGTTCCAGCACCTCTGCTTCCTGCAGGGCCATGAGCACCTCCTGGAGCACATCAAGAGGAAGGTGAGGGGCACTGTGTGGGAAGGGGGAACAGGCACCTGCCAGGTCCTGCTCAGCATAACTCCAGCATCACCCCAGTCTCGTTCCTGTCCTCCCCACCCATGTGCACCTGGGCTTGGGGTTCTTGGTTTGCAGGGCTTGGCTTGCATCAGGGCTTTGTCTGTGTTTTTCTGCTCTGTTGCTCTGTATCACAAGTTGGTTGTGTAGTGCTGCAGGGCTAGACTTGCTTCCTACCCTCTGCCCTTGAATTGTTACTGCTTTCCTAAAGAAATGCGGCATAAGTCCTGCAGGGTCCTCAACAGCCATCTCTTTTTCTTATACAAGAGACATCCTACTCCTGCCCTCTGTTTTCTGTCTTGTAACCTGTTATTAATACCCCTAAAGGGTTGTTCTCTTACTGAATTAGCATAGCAACTTCTAAAAAGGGACTTGAGCAAAAGTCTTTTGGAAATCCAAATGTAGTATGTCAATTTGAAGCATTATGTCAGACTCATCCCTGTAAAACATGAGGCTTGATTTGGTATCTCTGTAGTTAAAGTGGAAAGATTAAATCAATCTAGATCAATTCCTCCCTGATACTCAAACTACTTTTGTTTTCCCCCCAAGCTGATTTGAAATAGGTTCCCACTTTGACAGGGAATGGAATTTTGCCAGCAGACCCTCTATATGAATAGATTTGTCCTGCACTTTGCTCTATTTGGCTCTTGCAATAGTACCCCTAAGATACTTCAGACTCTTTGGCATGTGGCCTGTCCTGGTATTTCAGCTGGTAATAGTCCTGCACCTGAGCCACCACAATGACTCTCTCTGTCCACGGCCCTTCTTGCACAGGCAAAGTCTACCTTTGATTTTTTTTTCTCCTCAGGTGTCAGTAGTGAAAAGTGAGGAGACCAAGATGCGCCAGGAGGACCTCAGCAGGTTGCTATACGAGGTACAGATACTGAGAAGTCAGCAGGAGAACATGGAGTGTCAAGTGCAGGACATGAAGCAGTGAGTTGACTCCTACTCAGGCTGCTTCTTATGGGCATTTGCTTCTCTGGAGTGGTGGATCCTGGGGAATGGTGGAAAGGAGGAGCCTTGCACATTTCCCTCCCCAGGGAGCACGTGGAGCCAGGGGCTGACCAGAGATCTGTTGAGACAACAACGTGTAGGATTTCTATGCACACCTAATCTACAAAATATGAATTAATGCTCAGCCTCTCTGTCTCGTTTGTTTTCCCTTCATAGATGAGGAAAACACAGAGAAAGTCAGACAGGAAATATGTGCATAAGCTGGGGACTTAGATAACTATTTCCTCCAGATGGAAATGGTGATAAAGATGTAACTCCCTCACACACACAAGAGTCCTTGGCACAAATGTGGTGGAGTCCACTCCAACTATTAAGAAAGTCCCTTTCTACCATGCATCACCTCCAAAATTTATGACTGGCCTAAAAATGTAGTATGTTATAATATATAACATAAGAACTTATGTGTCATTTAGTCCATGGACTCATCTCCCTGAGAGTGTGTCATCTGACATGGCCAGAACTGTTGGGTAAGAGCAAACCAAGCTGATGCAATGCTTCCTGCATGTGGCTGCCTGACCTCCAGCTGTCTGAGACTCTGGGATTTTCTGACTCAGACATGGTCACTAAAAGATTAGGAAGTGGATATGGTTTTATAAATCATGTTCTTGGAGAGGTTTTTATTTATCTCCAGACTTTTAATCTTTACAGAGAGCTTTGTTTAAAAAGTACTTGAATAATCAAATAGACCCAAACTCTTTCTTTTATAACAAGAGCTGATATTCATACACCACCAGATGACACTGTCATTCTGGGCCTTGAGAGAACACTGTATACTGGGAAACTTCATTCCAGCCCAGCACCTTACATGCAATGGATACGTATTTTTATCCTACATCAATTTTAGTGACTCCCACACTTAGCACATGCATGAGTTTGCACTGTGAAATCCAGATACAGCAACAATGAGTTTCTGGGCTTGCATTTGATTTAATTTTTAAGGAGTTCCAGTATTAAAGATTTGGCCTTAATTCTAATTTATTCTCCCTTTTGATTTGCTTGCTCCCTCCCTCCATCTGGCAAAATTGCATTCAACTGATGAAAAGAGTATGACTCTTATAAACTAAGACAGAGGAGAAATCCCAGGCTGAATTCATGTTAAGAAATTTACACTGGTGAAGAACAGTTAGGACATAACTTCAGTACAAGTTGTCAGACTAAGGAATATTGCTTTGCTGAAAATCCAGTACCAGCACAGAAAGTTCACTGCAGAGATTCTTGCTGTACAAGCTGTTCTACTGTGCTCTTCAGATCTCTGGACCTTACCTTCCCAATTCTAGCATCCATCCACACTAGAAAGACTAAAAAGAAAAGGGATTTATCAGTTTCACCTGTATGATAGGTTTTGCTGGCCTGACAGTTTAGGTACATTCATATGCTCTAGAGATAAATTGGCTGGCAAAACCTTTTGCAGCATGAACTTGGCTGGCATCCAGACTTGAAGGCAGTACACTAAATAAACTCTGCATCTCCATCTCACCTAGTGGGGCTGACTGTTAGTGGAAACCTGTAAGCTCCTCTCTGTGCTGCTTCATTTACAGAAAAAATAAATTTTCTTTATGCAAGCTGGACACAAGTTTGTGCTGAGTTAAATCAGTGGCTTCCGCTAATTAAATCATTACACTCCTCCTAGTTCAAGGCTCTGAGATCCAGAAGCATCTTTTTATCTGCTCCAGTCACTACCAAACATGCATTTGAACCATCACTTGTATGAGTTTTAAGCAGGTAGGGTACACAGGGTCTGTGTTTATAGGGTCTTGTCTTTGGGAGCACTGGTGCAGTTGTGGAGGGGTTGGGCTTTCTTGGCTCCTGTGGAAGGACAGTCTGGGTGATCCAAATAACTCACAGTCACAAATCAGGCCTTGCTGAAATTCTGAGTTTGGCCCAAATGTTCCCCAAAAATATGTGTCCTCTTGTTACCTTCCCCTATAAATGCTGGCTTCTCTTTATTTGTTTTTCCTCCATGCTTTGGTCTATAGTTCTTTTGAGGTCAAGGAAGAAAAAGGAAGGCAATTGTGTGACCTTGTTTGTCACACCCGAAAAGAGCCAAACACTGCAAGAGCCTGGAAGTGAGACAGGCTTTGCACAATTGAATGTACTGTGCATCATGGCAGCACCATGACCTGTTGATGTTTCTGTTCTCATGGAAAATTTCTGTTTCACTTTCAGGCAAAATGAAGTTCTTTGGCGGGAAGTTGTTTCTCTCCGGCAGAACCACTCACAGCAACAGAAAGTCATCAACAAGGTAGTGGTCATATAAACTCCAAACTCAATTGTGCTGCCTGGTCTATGTTCTCCTCTGATTTTTTTTTCTTGTCCCATAATCTCCATACTATGATATTGCAGTGTAATTATTTTCTCTTTCTTTGAAGTTATGTGATGCTTTTATATGTCCTATGGAAACAGGTCATTAACAAAGCACAGACTGCAGCCTTAGGCGAAAGAATTTAATTTCCCTGTCAGTCCTTTCTGTGATATTTGAAACCACTTTTCTGTTGAAATCCTAGGCAAGAGAGCACAACTCTCACTAATTGCCCTGTGTTGGCTGTGTTCTGGTTGTACCAATGTCATTGGGCTTCCCAAATCTTCCTCTTCCATTTGTTCACGAGAGGAACCCCAATCCTGCCAGCACCAGTGGGAAGCTGCAGGTGGCAGAATTGGCCACCCATTGCCCCACTGGGGGAATGTAACAGCAACTTTTACATTTTCTGGTGTTGCTGGTATAGTTGAGGAATTACTGTACAACCTTTTAAGCTGCAGAACCATCTCCCTTAAAATATAGCATGACCAGTATAGACAAGGCCTCTCAGTGATTCCTGGATGGTGCTGACATGACTGAGCACGTCACATATCGCAGTCCCCATGTTCTGACCCTCACGTGGCACCACCGAGTCATAGGACTGGACAGAAATGCACGAGGTTATCAAGCCTTCCTCCAGCTCTGAGGCTGGACCAGCCACATGCTTCGTTGTAGAGGCTTTTATGCAACTCTATTTTGTTATATTGAGCAATGAGTAAGAGCCAGCTGTGATATATAATAATAATAATGCTCTCTTTGTTTGGAGGTCAAAGCAGAGCATTAAGTTCAAGCTGACCTGGGAATATGTTGCTAAGTGATTCCTCTCCAAAGCTACTCTGCTTCCTTTTTAGTGTTCTGTTATATCAACACTGACATTCACAGAGCTGAAAAACTCAACTGAAAGAGCTCAGGCCTCCATCCAGGCTCTCTGTAGGGAGTTGCCTCTTTCACTTGCAAAGTCTTTGTCAGACTTTACAGCACCTCTTCTAAATGTCTCTGAAAACTTTAATGGATCCAGGTCTAACTCCAGGTCTAGGAATGTTTGCATGTGCACTTCACATGTCTGTTAGGACCAGCTGAAGTTCATCATACACAGAGTGGAGAGAGAAAGTGCTGAGCACATGCATTCAGGAACCTTTGCACAAAGCAGGCACCTGGCTGTGTCCCTTGAAAGCCAGGCAGGGTGTTTGCGTTCTTGGCCAGCTCATTTCTGTTTCAGGCTCCAATGTCTCATGCAATTTGGTTCCTATATTCTATGGCTGCTCCCAGCTTTGGGGTGCTGTTGGGAGGGAGGAATGTGTGAGATAAGAATGGCTGTGAGAGCAGGGAGTGCTGAATCACTCTGCTGATTAACACCGGATTTTGATCTCTCCTGACAGCTGATTCAGTTTCTGTTTGGCCAGCTCCAATCAAGCCCCAGCAGCACTGGGATAAAGAGGAAGCTGTAAGTACCCGTGTGTGGTGCACACGCTCACGGGTGCATAATGCTGCCCCCTCACTAAAAGCACAAGCTCAGCTCGCCCAGGCAGGCGGTCACCGGACCAGGGCTCCATGGTGATGGGAAATGAATGGGCTGAAGTGCAGAGTCAGACCTGCTGACAGGCCCCATTCACTGCTCTTTAGAGAAGCACCGTGTCAGCTCGTGACCTTTATTTGGGGAACACAGCGCACAGTGGGATATGGGAGTGCTAACTAGGGGAGGCTAAAGGGCAGGACCCCACTGCTGGTCCTACAGGTTCCAGTTCTACCACTTGTCATCAGTGGGCCCAGCCAGCCCACAGATACTTTCAGTTTGACCCACAGTCACTGAATGTGGTGTGTATCCAACACTGGCTTGGTGGTATTAACCTGCAGGCCTTACAAAGAAGAAGGTGGGGAAAAATTTTAGCTGAGGGGTGGGTCTTCAAGACAAGTGAATAGAGTGACCTGAATTAGGAAGCTCAGTGCCTTTCAGGAGAGCAGCTATGCCTTTCTTGCCCTGTGGTACTTGTGATTTAAAGAAAGGAAAGAGACTATTGAGTGGAATTTGCTGAGGAGAGGGACCTGCCTGCAGTTCCCACCTTTATTACCTTGTGGCCTTTGACAACTTAGAAACTTCTCCATGCTGCAGAGAAAGGAGCCAGACCTCCCACAAGCAGCTCAAAGAAGTCAATTTTCATTAGGTCAGTGTCCTTGTTCTTGACTGACTCCTCGTATGAGGATTGGAAGGGCAACACAGGATTGAATGAAGGAGCCCATAATCTGTACAAGCCAGCAGGGTATGTCCATCTCTGCCTACCCCCTCTGCTGAGCCTCTTGGAACAGCTAAACACTGCAGATAGCAAAGAAAAGGGCTCAAGGAGAGAATAGCAGCTGCTGAGTTGTTGAGATTCATAACTGGGGAAGTGTTCCTCCAGTAGAGTAGGCAAGCACAGAAATGAGATGCCAGATTTGACCTCTAATTTCCATGGGCAGGGCTGTGTCCTCCCTGTAAAAGCTTTGCAGCCCAAGAAATGTCTTAGACCACTGCTTTTTTGTAAAAAGGCAAATAATTAGTGAGAAACTGTGCTGAAAAGGGCAGAAGAGCACAGAACTACCTGCACAGCAACTGTATTGACTCCCTTATGAAGAGGAATAATCACACTTTATATAATCCAGCTGCAATTTTAACAGTGTTGTACAAGGTAATTTGAGTTCCTGCTTCCTTGGAAACACAAAGGTCTGTCTTCCAGAAACCTCAGCTCTTGTGTGTGTATCTGCATCCCTAGTGGTTTATCTTTCATGGTTGTGCTTTCCTGCCTCTCTTCTAAATGGCTGCAGGAAAGGATGGTGTGCAGCCTGGAGCTACTTGGTGCAGAGCAGAGTGCTGCCTGAGGGCTCTAGGTAGGTTTGGGCAGGATGGGCAGGTCTGCATCCTTCCCTTCTCTGTTTGGTTAATGCTGTTTTTCAATGGTGACCTCCAAAACTGTTTTTGGCCTTCCTTGCCCGTAGCACCGGGCAAGAAAGACTCTTACAGGTGAGGAAAACCAGAGTACACAGGGGAGAAGAGCTCTTGGCTGAGGGATGTTTTGTGTATGAGCAGCCAGGAGCCAGTCAGTACATGCTGGAAGACAACACTCTTTCTCTTTACAGACCTCTGATGCTCGACAATGGGATCTCAGCTCCACCAGTGTCCAAGTTCAGCCGGCATTTGTCTGCAGAGCCCCTCCACGACCCCTATTTCATACAGTCGGTGCGTTCAGCCCAGCCTCTGAGCTCTGTGGGATGGCTTTAGCTGAGGAGGCAATGTTTGAGCAATAATAGAGATTATAGAGTAAGTAATTTGCCAAGAGCTTGGCAGTGAAGAAGAAATGAGGTTTGCTAATCTGGGTGACATTTAAAACTCCTCCAGTTCCCCAGTTTCATGGATGCCTTCATGAGGGAGCCCATGGGCTTTGGTGGGGAAAGGCAGACCTTGCACAATGAACTCTCCGTGTTGTTACCCCAGCCTGGTTCACCTCGAGGGAAGAGAGGAAGAAGTGAGTTCTAAAAGTGGGATTTTTGTAGCCTCTGAGGGATCCCCACCATCATCAAAGCAGACACCAGACACTTTTGTCATGCAGTTAAAATATGTGAGCTGGCATGAGAGGCTCATACAACCTGTTGGGCTGTGTTGGATCTTTCCCTCCAGAGGAAGCTGAGCAAAATGTCAATGGTAAAACCTCTTGGTTGCTGACATTTTGCAGGGTTTATTTCACACCTGTACCTCTGTGTGGTTGGAGGAAAAGTGAGAGGAAATTATAATGTTGCATAGTTGGTAAAAGCTTTCTTGGTTTCCACACAGGGGGGACTCAAAGTCACTGTGAATAAACCCTAACCATCTCAGATGGGGCCTTGGCCTTGTTTTGGGGTCAGAAGGATAAATCTATATGACTTTTGCTTTCCTCTTAGCCATCGACAGAGCCTACCTCTTGCTTAAGCAGCCCTGCAATTGCTGGAGGACCCATCATATCTGATGTTACTGAAGCATCACCATCCAACATCATGAATATGCAGTCCCCTCCTGAAAATGACAGGTAAACATGTTTGTGATTAAAAATAGGGAGAGTTGGGTATAAACATGCTTATGCAGCTCTTCTCAGGAGTTTTTTGTGGCTGTAATTCTACCAAAGTTTCTCTCTGATTCACAAATCTCCTAGAGATATGGGATGGAATAATTTTTTTCAGTTTGCAGAGTCTGTCAGATTTCAGAATTAGAGGGAGGTAATAATAGTATAACTTTCAAAACAAACTTTGAGTTTCATGCTGAGAACTTCCACTCCCCTCTTTGAGAAATGTTTCTTTATATTTTGTCCTCAAGACAGGGACTGTCTCAGACTTAATTGAATAATAAGATTCTAACACTTGTTGGGTTTGTTGAGAGAGAGAGAAACGAGGGTTTCCTTTTGGCTTTGACAAAGAAGAAACAATCAAGTTGTACATCTAACAGCTAATGAGAACAGTAAGGTTGCATCACAACAACTTCCGATGTTTGACAACTTTTCTGTGAAAAGGCCCCAGTAACTTAAGAACTGAATGCAGAAGTATTTTAATGCTTATCTCTTCCTGCCACAGACATGCAGTGTATTTAGGGCTAGTAGCAGGATAGCTAAAGCTATGTCAGTGGAAAGTAAGTAGACAGATGAATCATGGAAACAGTTTCTCAGGCTTAGAGGCAAGGCAGTTATACTCTAGAAATTGCCTGTAAATCTGTTGCATAATTGAAACCATAACCATAAAATTAACTAGAAGCATGTAAAGAGCTTCAGATTTAAAAAAACCAAACCTGGAAGCTATTTCTAAAGCAGAAAATCTTTAATATAACCTTCAAGTTAAGTTGCTTATTTCTACTAATTACTGAGTGCCATCTGGTGGCTTCTGATCTGTGCTGTGTCTGCATGACTTTAGCATCTGAGCCAGCCATGGCCCCAGTCAGTTCAGGTGTGGTACCTCCTAAATCAGCCGTGCTTCTGATGGGAATTTAGGCCCCAGGTGATGAGATTATATGAAAGGAATGTTGAAGAAAGCTCTGTAGTGCCACATTACCATCCCTGTTATCTCCATGCCTTTGTCACTTTGGCTCCAGCTGTGCAGGGAGCTCTAAAGTCTCCTACAAGTAACACAGAGTAGGTTTTTACACAAAAAATGCTTCTAAACAAAACTTCGTTGTCATTTGTCCATCTGGCGATAATGTGGAGTCCCTCTCCCATTGGAAAAGGCAAACCTCTGCCTCCAACCAAGTAAAACATCTGACTATGACTGTCAGATCTCATCAGCTTCTGTTCAAGTCCTGCAGGGCCACAAGATCCTGACCTGTGTCATTGGGATCTCTAAAGTGCTTGCTGATCCAATCCTAACTCCTGCATGGGATGGCCTTACTGATCACATTCCTATCTCTAGGGTGGAGAATTTTCTTTTTCAGGGGAATCTCTCCAGCCCAGTGTCCCTTTAACCTGTCCCTAACCCATAACCCAAGAAATGATCAGTGCATAGAAATTTATTTTCCGTATTTGCAAAACAATTCAATGGGGCAAATTCATTACAGCTGTGAGTGATGAAGTGACTGCAGATATTCCAGCTGAGCATGTTTCTGGAGCTTGCTGGGAAGAAAGAGAGGCTGCTGGCTTCTTTTGCCCATCTGAAGAAATAGGAAGACCTTCTGGGGCAGTGTGATGGGAAGTGGAAGCAATGTCTTGTGCTCCTGCCCTTCGCAGTAGCACGAGGCCTTTGCAGAGCATGTGTGTGGTGCTCAGTCGTGTCTCTGATGCAGGGAGAAGTGTCTCATGCTGATCAAGGAGGAGCCAGTGAGCCCTGGAGTGAAAGCCAGCGCAGAGCCCGAGGTGCCCCTGCCCGGCTGCCGCGCCTGCTCCGAGCCCCCGGTGCTGCCGGTGGCCATGGTTCAGTCTGTCCTGGAGGGCAAAGGCAGCTGTGCTGCAGCCCCACCAGGGACCTCCCAACCACCCGAGAGGAGAGGCAGGAGGGCACTGCTGGACAGGTGAGGAGAGCCAGGGAGAGCTGTGGGCCTGCCTGCTGATGGGCCTCTCCTACCATTCCCAGGGTGGGGAGGGAGGGTGACTCCAAGTAGCCAAGTGCAGCCTGGTGAGCTCTATCCTGTACCTGTGGCACCTGCCAGAGGACCCCTGAATCCCAGGGGACAGTTCACAGAGGTCCTGGGGGCATGTGGATCACTTGCTTGAAGGATCCAGCAGAGGAAGAGCTGTCAGAGGATGTGCATCAGAGCTGTGGGAGCAGGAAGAGGCTTTTTGCATTGAGAGGGATTTGCCCAAGGTCTGAGTGAAAGCTGGAGCCCAGACCAGCATCTGTGTCTGCAGGCCTGCACTGAACTGTGCTACACCCCTGCCCAGGGCATTGGCACTGTGACATTAGGGTCAGCCCCAGGGTAATCCCAGTGAGCCACTTCTGGGGCTGTGCTCTGAGACTTAAATCCCAAGAGTACCCATGTCATGGGGGAGTGTCCAGGAGGCGTCACCAGCAGAAGGAAAGCATGGTGCAGCTGGGTGGATGATGTGGAACTTAACAGCAGTTCATTCTTGATAGCAACTGCAGCAATGTAAGGACGACCACGAGGGAGGAGAACCCAAAACACTCAATGGGGTTATCAGAAAAGCTTCCATTTTCCTTTAATTCCTTACAGAGAATCAAATTCCTCCTCCTGAAACCACTGGATGCTTAAAAACATATTACTAGAAGAAAAATAATCCTTTTTTAAAAGACCTGATTTGAAGAGAATTGTTTTATAGCTTTTGGGGGGTTTAATCACAGCAGGGCCTCACTGTTGCTCATTTAGCTGAATGTCTCTAGTAAATACAGCCTGCAGGGTAAATGCTTGCAGCTAAAAATCACTCCTTTAAAGAAGATTAGTTAACAGTAATTCAGGCATCTTGGACCAAGGAGAATGACAATGCAGCCTGTTCTGGTTCCAATTGCATCTCTGCATCTCTGAAAGGATTTCTTGTAAGGAAAGCTTTAATTTTCCCAGTGTTGAGGAGATGGGCACAGACTATCCATCCCCAAACCACGTGTCACCCAGGAGAGAGATTGTCTCATTTGTTTTACCATCTGCCCAATCCCCTGTGTGCTCTGCTGAATTGTACTCTGGGATTAAACCAAGTTTTATGGCATAAACCCAGGCTGACAGTGGTCTCTTGGTTTTCAAAATGAGACTTAAACATGAACATCCTTTTAGAAGGCTGCTCAGTCCTGCTTTCTGTAGGTACCTATGCAAGTTTCCTTTGTGGCAATATTTCCCCTTGTGTTTTCTCAGAACAGATATTTCAGACCCGTTGGAGGGCACTGACTGGAGCCTGGAGGGGCTGCAGCTGCTCCTGAGGAGCCAGCAGTACAGCCTGGAGCCTGCCAGCCTCTTGGATGTGAGTGTTGCTGGGAAGGCTGCATCAAACAGAGCTGTGAAGATCACAGAGGTTCCTTTGGGCTGTGAATCAGGTCATGCTTCTTGTTCTCATGTGGCATTTTATCTGCCACATGGGGCCTGTGGAGTCACAGCTCTGTTTTGACCTGCTCATAAGATTTTAGCTTTAAATTGTGCATTTTTTTAAAATATGCCTATTTGAACTTCTAGGAGCACAAAACACTGCATTTGGTAAAGAAATCAACATGAGACCTGACACGTTTATGTAAAATATGTTTAATATTACTCTCTAGCTAGTTTGGTAGTTGCTTTGTAGGGGTTAATTTATTTTCTGCATATGCTACAACTTCGATATTCCTAGACTGTGTTTAGCTTTTCCTGCCTTCCTCGCTTCCTCCTATTCTGGGAAGTGTAGCCAATCCTCTCTCTGCTGAGGTTTTTATCAGTCTCAGTTCCTAGATCACCTTTCTTTAGAAGAGGATGGTGGCTTTTTCTTAAGCAGACATGCAGAAATAGGAAGGTTTGTTTATGTCTCTGTTGTACATATAGTTGGTATATAAAAGGTTTTTGCCAATAATCAAATAACTCTGTATGTAAGAAAAAAATCTATATCTCAAATATATGCCCCCTTGAGGAGGTGCTTCAGATAAATGCACGTAAGCTTGCATGGATAAACAGAATGAAAAGTCATTTTAAAAAATCAATCTTATTCTCTTCAAGTAATTTCCAAAGTGTTTGTGCTTGATTCTGACCTTACAGAGAGCTTTTCTAATGGCCTGCTCTATCACTCTTGGTTTCTGTTTCTTGTTTCTCATTAGGAAGTGTTTTCCTGTTACTGACACACTTCTCTCTCTGTGCAACTAATGCCACACGAGTGAGAATGAATCATAAAACTGGCCCTAGATCAATAGCTCCTTTTCCCAAATTGCTCAGACTTCTCAAGAAATTGGCACCAAAGCCCTGATACAACAGTAACCTGCCCTCTGCTGCTAAATTCTGGAATGCTTTTAAGTCATTTGAGTCTGGGTGTGTCCTAGGACTCAAGAGCAGCAGAAAAGGGCTTTGATTTGTGTGTACAGCTGCCCTGCAGCTGCAGGTTTGTGATAGGATAGTGGCATGGGGTATCTGTGCTGTCCCTCCCCTGGCAGGCAGCAGGGCTCATGGATCAGCACAAGTGCCACAGCCCAGCCCAGCCCAGCTGTGCCACAGGTCAGCACAGGAACCTTTGTCTGCAGCTTCAGTCAGTGCAGGCAAGGGAGGGCATGAGAATCTCAAACCATTACACCTTTCAGAGCCCTAACTGTATTTCTGTCCCAACAGGTCTTTAATCCAAATTTATCTCTGAGCGAGTGGAATTTGACTGAAATGGAAGCCAATCTGTCCCCGGTAAGAGATGTGCATTTCTGAGAAATGATAATAACAATCATAGAACCCCAGAATGGCCAAGGTGGAAATGACCTTAATGTTCATCCTGTTCCAAACCCCCTGCCCACTGCAGGGACACCTTCCCCTAGATCTCCTTGACTAAATAATAATGGAACTATGAAGCAAAGCTTATGCAGAACTGAGGAATTTATTTCATAACCAGAGGGGAGAGTGGGCTAAAGCACAGCACGTAGGCATCTCCTGGGGGCAGCATGAGAGTGTTGTATTATACTCTTGACCTGTTTTTCCCACTCAGCCAGGCTTTGTCTGGAGACAAGCTCTGACTGACTGTTGGTGTCCTGGAGTCTTTAACTGCAACTGGCTGCTCTAAACTTTCTCTTAGTGAGAATGGCACATCCTACTAATACCATAGATTTATATAGTGTCTTTGTGCCAAAGCTCTTTATAAAATATGCCTTTACAAAGTCCAGCCACCCCTGTATGTTTCAGGAGCAGTAAAATACTGTGCAATTAGAACAGAGGTTCCTGCGTGCCCGTACATGAAGAAACAAGGAGAAATTGTTTGGCAGTATTTGTTTGGAATAGATACCTACACAGACATTTCTGCAGTGCAGAAAGAGCAGATTTAATAGACAGTGAAGGAAACCATAGACTCACGGAAGCATTGAGGTTGGAAGTGTATTGCTTGGCTGGGTTCGTTTTCCTGTGTGATGGAGACTGAATTTTCTGAGCCCTCGCTGACAATCAAGTTGGATGAAGGCTTGGATGGTTCTGCCACATATCTCTACAGATGCACAAGTAGAGTGTTATCTACTCTAATGAAGTGCAAAAGGTCTCTAAGTCTTCTTCATGGCATCAACATCCTTTTTAGGTTTTAATAATTTTGAATTTACTAGGCAATTCCACTTCCTGAGTGTTAGGAAGGAGAGTGTCTAAGAAATAGTTAATATTAATTAGTGAGTCTTGGAAGCAAGGGCTGTAACCTTTTAAAAAGAATTGCATGAGAGAAAAGGCCAGGAAAGGAGGCTGCAATGTTCAATAGTTCAGTCCTTGAGCTCACTACATTTCCCAGGAGCTCTTGCCTGTCCTACAGAAAGTCATGAGCATGGAGAAGCCTGGAAGCAATACGTGCAGGAGCTCTGTGCCTAGAGCACTGTGTAAGCAAAAACAAGTTTCACTTTAGGACAGTCATAGGAAAATGGAAAGAGAAATCTCTTTCCTCTTTGTTACTGGCTGCAGAGGACTGTGGGTTTGCTTTGTATGGCAGCCACAGTGACACCAGCCTGGCTCCTCAAGTGACATGGGCTTCACACCATATTAGCCAATGCTGAATAGGGGATTGCACCTCCCACAGCCCCGTCCTTCAGGCAGATCTGCTCTTGAGCACATGGTGCTGCTGTTCTAATGAAGTTCAGTGAGGCTGGGAGGAGAGGCTGGGCAGGGAGGATGGCTTGTGTTACTGGTGGGTGTTGTGCAGTGGGGTGAAGCACCGATGCTCAGACATGGCCTAGTTCTAACAAGCTCCCCTGTCTTTGTATAATTGTACATTGTAGTTTATATTTTTGCATCAAGATGCAGCGACTCACAGTGGATCTGGAGAAGAGTGCAACTGAGCTGTCCCCAAAAGTGTTCAACCCACCATTCAACAGCACCTGCCCAGGTAGGAGGACCAGCAGCTCTGTGGACTTGGCAGTGGGATGTTGTTCAGGCAGCCAGATATGATGTCCAGCATTGACAGTTTGCCATTTGAGGGAGGAAACCACGTCTGTCATTTTACTTTCATGGTTGTCAGTCAGCAGTGTTTCCACAGCAGCTGCTAAGCCAGTTCCTGAGCTATGGGAAAAGAGTGGGAGATAAACTGAGGTGTAAATGGAATTGAACTGGTTTTGCAATGGGTCCCCATCATGATTGTCAGCATCTCCACAAGTGCCACAGCCTGTTCATTGCCACCTCAGAGCAATGTGGTGATCTCAGTGGTAGGGGTGGTAAGAGCTGTACAGTCCTGGGTTTCCTCTGGTTCCTGCTGCAAAGGAGGTGCCCCAGTAGCTGCTTGGCAACCAGAGGCACAGGCTGTGTGTCTCTTTCTCCAGACCTTCTAGCAGACCTCAAGGGAACAGTCCAGCTGATCCACTTGCTGACTCTGATAAAGTGTGTCATTGACCTTAGATATGAATCCAGGAGTGTTGCCCTGGTTGTGGAATCATGATGTATGTTCATGTGTGTTCAGCTGGAACAGACCTGAAAGAGAAGCTCTTATGAGCCCCAGTTTGGTGCTGTAGCCCGCTGAGCCTGCCCCAGTTGTGATTCATTGTGTGCCATTCAAGGACTTGCAGCCTCAGCCTGTTTCATGAGCACCCCAGAGGCGTTAAAAGCCCAGGTACACTACAGAGAGTCCTTGAGCACCCCCTGTTGGCAAAGCCTTTCTGGGCCTTCTGCAGAGGGAGAAAGACACATCCTGACTGAAGGAGAAGAGCAGCTGCTCTCATCCTCTTCTCAGTGTCTCCAACATTCAGTCACGCCTTTTTCACTTGTGAGGCATCTCAGCTTTCAGGCAGAACCCACCTGGTGACCTGCAGAGACACCCCTTGATTTTAATGTGCTTTTAAGTGAGTCCAGGTTCTGCTCAGGTGTTTCCAAGTGATTTTTCTGAAGTGAGGCTCCTCAGTTGCTGCTGCAGTTGGGATTTGTCACTTTTCAGTTCTACTTATGTAAAACCAGGAAACCTACCTTCCAGAGGCTGAATTTTCTGCTGTCCATTCCTAGGGAAAGATGTCATTCTTGAAAGTGCCCAGCAGTTCCTCCTCGACCGTCAGTCCGTCTTTGGGAACGACCTCATCAGCTTGCCTGAAAATTCATCACTTTATGTTCCTTCTGAAAATATAGCTTCCTATGTGTCCTCTGTGGGTGTTCAAGGGGATATCCCTCTAAACCTGAGTTCTTCAATGGACAACAGCCAGTGATTTAGCTTCCAAGAAACAACAACTCCTTCCCACCCATCCAAGCATCCACAGGTTTGAATGTAAAGAAACAAAACTGACTCAGAAACCTGCAAGACAGTTTCTTTTTGTGCCTTTTTTTTTTCTTTTTTTTTTTTCCTTTTTTTTTCCTGGAGTAGATGAAAATCATCAGTAGCTGTTGCATTACCCTCCCTGCACCTGGATTTTAGTGTTTTTTAAAACAAAATACTACTTCTGGTGCTTGGTCTGAGGGGGAGGGAGAACTTGCCAGGATTTTTTTGTTTCCTTGAAAATGCTTTAGAAATTTCAAATCTTTTAATAACATTTAAGTGAAGAGTAGCTTGAAAGTCCATCTGAGATTTCATAAAACAGTGATCCTGACTAGTGCCTACAATGGCAAACTGTTGAATTTTATTGGGGCACCACAGATTAGCTAAGATGCCTGACCCTAGTTGATGCTGGTTTTTTAATAGGAAAATAGTTTTACATGCCAGTCCAATGCTCTAAAAAGATTTTTTATCCATTTTCTCGGTTTAATGGGATGCACCTGTTCCTCCTAGGGTGAGGAGGAAAAAGATCTCTTGGAGTGTGTAGAAGCTTGTTTTCTGAGTGACCCCACCAAGAATGTGCCTCTGGCTCTTAGGGGAGCTGCAGGCCGCAAAACATCCCATGCTGAGTTGAGAGCTTTTGTTGTTTGGGATTTGTTTTGCCCTAAATTTATTTTCTCTTACATAAAGGCAGGGCACTCCATACTTAAAAAATAGAAAAGGGATAGACTTTTCTGCACACACATTTCCCATGTGCAGAGAGGGCTGAGGGAGTGCACTCTGGGTTCTGGTGCTGGCTAAGTCTTCCATGTCCAGTCCAGTGGTTTTTTTTCCTTGGCTTTGACTTGTTCTATTTCCCCTGAAGATGTGCCTGTTGGTTTATTGATGTATAAAATCTGATTAAACAGTTTAATTTATTGGATCCCCTTTTTAGAAGAACTCTCAGCTGCTCAGTGTAGGAGAGAGGCAGAATGGTTAGTCCACCATGTCCCACAACCTTCTCTTCTGTCCTTTGTGCATCTGAGACCAGCCTCAAAGGCTGAACTGACCTCCCCCATCCATGTGGTTTCTGACAACTGAGTTTCTCAACAAAGCAGAGCTTTGTTTTTTATGCTGTAGTTCTAATGAGAACGTATTATTTATCTCAGTATCTTCTACCTGAGTTGCTTTTCCTTATGAAGGTTACCCAAATGCAGTAGTACAGACCCAGGAAATTCAATTAACTCAGGCCTCCTAAGGGCTTAGACAGGGAGGTTTAAGCTGTGCCAGTATCACTTGAAGAAATGCTCTGCCTGCCTTCACTGCCATGACAATTTTTGGATATGAACTATATTTCTGAGCATTGTGGTCAAGCAGCATCCACCCCAAAGTGCTGCTAATGTCAGAGTGCAGGCTAAAAGTCACCTCAATAAGATGAGCATTTTTAAATGGACCTTCCTGTCACAGCCCTTTCCTCCATCCATTTATCACTATGTGAACAAATGTGTTAGTTCAGAAACATTCACTTTTGAGCACATTTTTGCCCAGCTGATTCCTGTGCTGGGAGCTCTGTCACTGCCTTGGTGGTGTGGTCTGTGTAGGAGCAAGGTTGTGAGAGCTCCTGAATTAATCCTGGCTGCTGTTTTTGTGCTCAGGACTAAGGGAAAATTCCAGCAGCCCCCACTGGCCTGGTATTTAGATGATGTGCTTGAGTGTATCCTGGACAAGGTTTTTCTTTTTGACAGATTTGTGCTTAGAAATTTCACCTAGCTCAGCCCATTTCCACCCTATTTTGCCCTTTCCAGCAATGGAAAGTCATTGAGTTGCACTCTGTTTACTTCTTTTCTCATAGGTAATTGAAAACTGCTTTGGTGTCTCCTGACACCAACAGTGAATGTTCAAGATTTACACCCCTCTCTGAACTTCCACTCTAGGCTGCTGTCATGTTAACACTGAATGTATTGATGGAACAAGGTATTTAAGCACATGCTTAACTTCAAGCTCCTGAGTAGTTTTCCTGTATTTTTATGGAGCCTATCACATGCTTGAGGCTGGGTATACGCTTGTGTCTGACTGCATTGTCTGGTTGGGGTTGAGAAATGAAGCCCTGGGGAGAGTTGCCTGTGGGCACAGCCAGGTGCAGCTCGGCCCTGGCTCGGTCTCAGGCTGTGCCCTGCAGGGCAAGCTCCAGCCTGTGCTTGTGGGGAGCAGCCTCTCAGGAGGGTTCATAGGCTTTTTTTAGGCTTTTTGCTCTACTATAAACATGAGATTGGAGCTTGATGCTGAGAGAGGAACCTCCAGGAACAGCACTCAGGAGCCATTCCTGTGAAGAAGGAAGCTTGTGTTCCTCGGCTTTTTACATTGTTAATTTTACTTGAAGGTGATGTGCTGAGACTGCGTTTTTGCACTATGCTGTACATTTGTAAAGTTTTACAGAAGACACTAATTAAACATGTTTCATTTTTCTCATTTAGTCCTGCTCTGGCATTTCTCTCACTCTCGTCTATCCCTTACTCCTTTTCTCGTTCCCAAGTCCTCAGTGACACACGAAAATTGGTTTAATCATTCAGAGATTCCCTTGTGAGGGCCCCCTGGTGGGTTGTGGTCACTGTGTGAACACACAGGGGCTGGGGAATCCTCCCATGTAAAATGTGGCCAAGTAAACACAGCTTGGAAAGCTGCTGAATTCTTCAAACTAAAATGCCACTCAGGGTGGATATAGCTGGTAAAATCAGGATCACAGTAAAAGAATCTACAGTTCTTGAAACTATTTGCAGCTTTTTTCCCCACATTTGTCCTATATTTCTTGCTTTCAGTGATAACAGAGCTCCAACTTCACTCTTGGAATTATTTTTTTAAACCTTCTCTTTGCAAACATAATGTAATCCTTTCTGCTTACTTGTTTTAGTGTAGTAAGTGGATACCAGTTCAGGCACCAAAAACACAGCATGGAAAATGCAAAACCCAAAGTCCTCAAAATAGTCATTAACCAGCTTTCTGTGAGAAAAGGAAGCAGCTACTTTTTTAGGATGGAGCTCATACAGGTTGGTGGCAGCATTTGCAGCTTTCTGAAGAGCAGATTCCTGCACCAGTGCTTTCAGGTAACCCTGTGCTCCACAGGCCCTTGGCTTGCCCCCACCCTGGTCTGAAGGCCAAGGCTTTTGCCAGCATGTTTTAACTCGTGCAAGGTGGAAAATGGATGAAATTTAAAGCAATTGCATTGTCCTTTCTGAGGGCTTTCACAATTATTTTGTGTTACTGTGAGGTCCGGTTCTCTTGCCACCAGGTGGCACCTAAGCCCAGGTGATAGGAAGTACATCATTTCAACAAGCCCAAAATAGTATTTTATTTCTTTAAATTTGCACACCTACAAGAACTGTTCAATTCTATTTATTACAAATTATTAGAGATGTATAGAAATATGAAAAAAGACACCTAAACTTGGCTATACTCAAAATCCAGATCCTGAGACACATCTCAATAAAGCAGCAGATGTAAGTGCATGTTTCATTACAGATGCCCTAAAAGGTAAAACCAGATTTTCTGTTCATGGATGCTATTTCTGCATCTTTTTAGGCATAAACAATCATAATGTCAAGGAATATCAGATCAGTAAAATATGCCATCAAGAAGCAATCTCCATTTGCCATTGGAGTCCATCTGCTTCAATGTACACTGGTATGGACTTAAAATATAAAACACCAAGTGAAAATATATGTGGTTACAAATAGAATTTTTATTTAAATTTTATTTTTATTCAAATGACAGACACACTGAATTATGCTTGAAACAACATCTGTAATGAAACTCTGATATATAAACATGTAACTAAGGCATTTCTAGAAGGATGCAAAGGCACAAACAACACAAGACTGGAATTTAACCTCAAAACAATAGTTTTCAAAGTAGTGAGCAGGGAGCTGCCCTGAGGAGCTTAGAGCCAAGGGCAGTGAGTTTTGATATCACACTGTTACATCACTTTTAACAAATGGTCCCATTGCTGGCCTCCAAATTTTGGGAATATTTCCATGCAGTCAGACACTGTGCTCCAGATTTGGTCTGTTTTCTTCAAAGTGATTCATCCAATCCACTCTCACCATCCTTGTCACCTTGTGTTTTATGAGGACATCCTTCCCCCTCAGCCAGGCCCTGTGCTTCTCCATCACTGCCATTCCCTGTTAAAAGCACAAAGGCAAAGGGCAAATGAAACTCACTTGTGGTCTTTAACACTGAAAAAGGAAATATAGAGCACAATTTTTAAAAACCATTTAAAGGAAACACAGTAAATCCTCTGTAGAAAAAGAAAACAATTTAATTCCTAATTTTTTAGGATTCCCACATAAATAAAAGGAAGAGGTGATTGTGACTAACAACCTTCAACAGGAGCTGAACAGATCCTTGGTGTGTCTGTGCCACCCCCATTTTCTGTGATTAATAATGTCACTGTAATCTTACCACCCTCTTCCCACGAGCTTGGGCCTTCTGGTTGATGACAGACTGGTGACAACAGCAGATGATCCTTGGGCTCAGTGATTACCTCTTCTATCAAGGGTTTCAAAGGGGCTACCTCTTTATCTTTGATCTCCAGGTATCTTCCTGAATTATCAGGCTCTGTAAAGAAGCTTTTGAGAAGGGGTCTTAAGTCCTCCTTTCCATGGTCTTTATGGTTCTGACATACATTTGAAAAAATTGCTGTTGGAATTTCTTCTACTGAATTCTCAAGCATGCTTTTATTGTTTTCCTCTAGTGCAGAACTGCTGTCATTTGTCACTTCAGAAATTATTTCAATCTTTGGATGATAGTCCTGCTGTAAAGGTAGAAATGTAATTGAAAAATTATTCTTAGATATGAAAGCCAAAGGATGGGTAAATATCTCTTGGATCCATGTAAGAGTTGTCAGCTTTAATGTGCTGTTCTCATAAAATAGATGGAATATATGCTTCACCCATAGCTCTGCTGCTTTGTGAGTGAATCTTAGGTTAGCAATTTCTCAGCCACCTCCAATGAACTGACCATAAACTAATTAACAGTTCATAAAAAGAGCAATATGTGGGCTCTGTTCTAATATTTTACTCCAAACAGAGGAACCTGACCAACATCTTAATCTGTCTCCAGCTTAGAACTGAGCAGCCTTTGGAGCTGGACAGCTGCTAACACATCCTCCTTCCCTAATCCTCTTTCCTTGCCTTCTTTTAATTGGAGGCTTTGTTGGACAAGACATTTTGCAACCCTGTTATGAGTCTGTGATCAAAAGGGCAAGCCAATTCCATCCCTTATGCTGACTGTAGGAACATTATCTTGGCATTATCTTGGAAAGACTTGAAAGAGCATGTACTGTACCAGGCTCTGCCTCTAGCAAGGCCAGTATGGTTCTATGATCAGCATGAAAATCAAATCTGTGCTTCTGAACTTTTTCTTTTTTTCTCTTCTATTTCTTCTTATAGGCTTGTGCCTAAAAGATTAGTTTGAACAAAGCAAAACTCTAGGATGGACAAGGACTGGCCTTCAGCAGAGAGGAGGAGTTTCAATTTCTCTGTGATTTCAGTTGAAAAGTCAGATTTTATTCAGCAGCAAGCAATTTGCACCATATTAATACTGGTACAGTATATTTTAAGACTAATCTTCAGTATAACACTACATCCTATTAAGAAATTAAACTTATGTAACTGTTGCATTACTGATTGTAAGTTTTTATTCTATTTTTGTTACACAAGAATATAAAGAAGTCAGATTTAAATAAAGGAAGATTGACATGTAGATATGAACTGCTGAAACCATCCATTTTAGTTTGTAAATGCATAATGATTGCATCTCCCAAACCAGCATTTCACAACTTAGATGATCCTCACTTTGCAAAACCTTTGTAAATGTGTTTAGGGAAGTTTCATTACTGGAATTAATGAAAATGTTACCTTTTGAACAAAGATTTCCTCTTCTGAGGGAAACTCACTTACAACGTCTTCTAAATCCGGCAGTTCCTGAAAACAATCACAGATCAATAATCAGTGGGAAGAGCTACTGTAACCCATAAAAAATGACATCTCTGGGTCATTGGACAACTTCCTCAAAGCCGTGTTCATCATGTTGTGAGGCCACAGCCAGAGGACCCCACTGCCATCCTCTCACAGGCACAGCTTGCTGTTAAACACATGTAGGAAAGGGAAAATTCATCTGTCTCCAGAAACAGCAAAAGGGAGAGCAATAGCCCTGATGTCAGACTGAATGCTGTTCTCTACTATCCTGTGTGATTATGAAGGAAAACAGGATAAAGAGTAAGGCATTACCAGGATTTTGAAAGCAAACATGGTTTATTCTCTTAGCTGTTTCCTGTCTATTCAATAGACTTAATCCCAACTGCAACCCATCTGAACGGGTAAGTGCCAAATCCAGACCTGCAGTCCTCCTGAAATTGCATATCAAATAAACTCTGTTAACCGAAATACACCTAATAAACCAATGTTTTACTGTCAATGCCTCATAATTAAGACACAAAACTGCAAACTTGCTGAGAACTGGTTTTCCTCAGACAGGTCCAGTAATTTCAGCTTTCCACTAGAAAATATTATCTCAGATAACTATCATTTGCTGACATGAAAGGAAACACAGAAGGTGGGAATGCAAATTCACAGGTAGAAACTAGTACCTTTTTGCCATTTTTTTTTACTGTATGTCAATACTGGGATAAGCATTTCCTTTTGTTTTTAGATATTTTTAGCACTTAATGACTTTGTAGCAGACTCCTCGGTGTGGTAGCATCAGGAACACCTGTACTGTCTTGTGTGGTGAAGATTATTACACAAAATCAAGAAAGGAAATTTCTTCTTCCTGATATGGTTGCAGCTAGTGCAGCATGTCCTGAAGTCACAGAGTTTTATATAAATTGCATTAAAAATGTAAAAATTAAGATCTGAGACTAATGTGGAGTTTGATGTCAATAGGTGTAAAGTTTTTGTAAGGAGATGAAATAGCTGTTAGTCTTGTTTGTCATCAGGGTGCCTTTACAGATCAACTACTAATTAACCCAGTTTAGGTACATGGGAATGTGTTTCCCACACTGCCAAGGCATGTGCAGCAACAGGAGCTTGTTTCTGCTTGACCCAGGGATGTCATAATCACCCACTGCAAATCCTCCTCCCCTCTGCTCCCTTATATTCCTCCTGAGACCATCGAGAGACTCAGGATACGAATAAAGATCATGGTGCTGCTCCAGAGCCTCCCACCATTGACATCTTCCCATCCATCCCCTGCTATGTCAGCACTAAGATTCCTTGGAATATCTGCAATAGGGTAAGTGCTGGAGGCTGTTGGGAGAGGTTTTTTCTATTACTAAGTGTCATTGGAGAACAAGTAGCATAGAACACTGAAATGTGCATTAGTGTGTGATTTGGGTTTGGTTTTCCTTCTGTAGAATTAAAATAGTCCCACATTTTACATCTCTAAAACCTCACAGATGTCTGCTTAAGAATTACTTTTATACTGCCTTGAAGTTTGTGCACAGGATCTTCCTATGGTGCCATAGAGCACCATAGGATTATTTTCTCATCAAGGGAAAAACAAACACTGAATCAAGGAGACCTTCACATTGTGGGTACCTACAGTGTCACTACATATTTAAAATCTTTACTTCAGACATTTCAAGATCTACTTTTAAGAATAATATTGTGCATACTTTAATTGCTGCCCATTCTCTCCACCACCTTTTTTAAACCTATGATTAAAAACAGCTAAACAGGAGGAGGCAGCAGCAAACCCTCTACCGAGGCAGTGGGCTGAGCCCTTCAATAACAACATGGATTTTTTGCCTGGGAAATTAAGAACATGGCAAAGATATGAGGCTTTTCTGCCAGTAGTTAGCAATGGCAGTATAGGGTATCACAGAGTGTATTAAGTGCTCTGGGAAATCATAAGCTCAGAAGTTTTTACTGCTGATTATATTATAGTCTAACACTGTCAGTTTATCAGCAGTGTCCTAATTAGGACATATTGAACAATTCTCCTTTGAAGTGAGGTGGTATTTTTCAGTGGTATCTATGTTGTCTTCATGGTTAAATGTGGTGAATATGTTTAAATGTTGCATCAGGTAGACATTTTAGATAATAGATGACCATACTACAAATGTCAATCACTTATTGTGTATCTGAATAATGTACATTCTGCTCTGCTTCGAAACAGACATCAGAGATCTATTTTGAGAATTAATTTATAGTATCTAATACTGCTGGGTAACATTTACAACGATGGGGGTGCTATTTCTTCCCTCTGGTTTTTCTGCAATAGTTCACATTTTCAACTGCGTATTTCATTTGAGTTTTGATTAAGAGGACAAATGTGTCCACTAGATTCTTTTCAATGGAATATCTGTTTTTAAACGAGAGCCCTCATTAGCTTCTCCAGAGAAATCACAAAGATAGAAGGTCAATTTCAGGTGATTTACAGGACAAAAGGATTTATAGGATAAAGAATATAAGAACAGAATAAACTTTGGAAGCATTCCTCATAAATGCTCCCCTGGAGAGAATACCCCAGCAACTTTTCTTTTTGGGGTTTTTTTCTTTCCTTATTTTAATTTTCCTAACAGTAGACCTTTCTTAAAAACCTGCCCATTTAGTTTTATTAGCCACAATGTTACAAGAGTTAACTTGGAGGAGACAATATGTACATGTGAACTTCTCAAAGTCTGAATCCAATACGTACATCGAGAGAAAGTGTCTCCAGTGTCTCCAGTTTGAACTGTTCAATTTCAGCATATTCCTCTCTCTCAGGAGGCACGGCCTGGTCAGTAGCTGCCTCCTGTCCTGGTAGATCTACAGAATAATCAATAGTCAGTTGCAGAGAACTAACTGAATAAAAAATGTCTACACTGCAACAGCAAGCACTGCAGAACCAGGCTGCTGGGGACTGACTACCACTGCAGAATTCACAGCTCAATCCAACACTTTGTTTTTCTATTATATTCTGGGTCTCTCTTCTGCTGTATAAATTAATATTTGCACTTTGCAATAATGTGTTCCACAAATCTATAAAAGCATTTCTCCATGTCTGAAAGTACAAAACCATCTCTAGAGTGATGACCAGCTTCTGTTGGCAGGCAGACTGCCCAGTTTATGTGGGAGCAAGGGAAGTCTGTAAACTTTCCTGGCCTTTCACTAAACCTGGCATGTTTGAGAAGTGGAGTTCCACCTTTAAGTTGCAGAAGTTGCAGGTTAAGCCTTCAGAAATTTACTATTTGTTGTATTTAAAGAATATTTTACCCAGTATTGCTTGATTTCACCTAGTCACTTTGGAAAACTAATGGAATGCTTTTATGTATGAAGCAGTTGGCTTGAGCCACAGCAGAGGCAGTGCTCCACTAAGAGGTTGGCTCATCATCTCTGCACGTTCACTTTGGTTTGGCTCTTTGCTGTGTACGTTACCATCTGTCTCCTTGTTGAAATTTGCATATTTGTGAGAGTCTGCTTCCTGTGCATCCTCTTGAATTTCATCAGGCATATTTCCAGATGTGAAATCTGTGTTATCTCCTCCATTTGCTAGAAGTGTTATCACTTCATCATGAACATCAAAACCCTCATTTTTAAATTTCTCAGTCTTTTCTTGAGCTTCTTCTTCCGATCTATTTGAAGTTTCTGATGTATTAGAATTTCCATCACCATCTTTTGAATTTGCAGGTGCTTCTACAGAAGAAACAATTTCATTAGAATTGCTGAGCTAATTACCACTGCTCATTTTAAATATCCAAACACTACTACAAATGGGTTAGAATATGCATCAAAAACTCCTACTTTGAGCAGCTATTCATGGATGAGTAGTCCTCCCAAGACTTCAGCAATGCTGTTTTCCCATTTCAACTCCCCAGCAAACAGAAGTTCCCCAGGGAAAAAAAAAAAATCAGAAAACGCTTAAATAATGTCTGGTATTTCTAATACTTTGAAAAGGCTCACGGGTGACTACATACTTAAATACATCCTTGAGGATTTTGATGGAACAGCAACAAGTGCTGGTTACTCTCTCCTTTGTGCAATCCACTTGCTTGAAGAAAAAGTTTTACTTGTTAGTCAATCCAAAGATGTATCAGATAAAGACTCCTCTGCACATTCAAATTGAAATGGTCACAGACATCTTCCAAAACAGTAAGCACAAACCTTCTTGGGTATCTGTTGCAACTCCTTCCATGCACTTTTGTCTCTCTTCCTTTGCTCTTTGCCTAATTGCTGCTAACGAATCAATGCTATCTTGGATTTTTTTTCTCTCTCTGGTTTCCCATTTTTCCCTTTCTGCTTTCTCAGCTTCAAGCCCTCCAACAGCCCAGGCTTCTGCACAGGCTCTAATGAAAACACAAAAGCTCACTGTAATACAGCTATAAAAGCCCACCTTTGCAATGAGAGAGAAATTTAAAATAGCTTTTTGTGCTTACAACAGCACAAAATAGCTGCAAGAGAAAAAAGCAGACAGCAGTGACAATCCCTTATGTAACAGGGATGTACACTTATCTCACAAAAGAACCAGAGATATCGAAATGCTGATTGGTGATTACACCACCAGAGATTGATCTGATCTTGGCTCAGCTGTCCCAGACACCTTCTGTTTCTGTTGAAATCAGGATTTGCCTCTGGTCTACAGACCCAGCATGAGACAATTCTGTTCAAGAATTATTTTGTGAAAAAATATATTGCTTTTTTCTAGGTATATTAGATGTAGAACTCTGTAGTACAATACTCTTCTCCTCAAAGTCATCCACCTTCAATAAATTATTGAAGGCCAATCTTCCTTCTATGACAGTACTGACAAAAAATGGACGAGTGATTGTTAGCACTTGATTCTTATTGCTGTGTAAAGAAGATGGCTGTGTTTCTTACCTGTCCTTTGGGAAAACTGGTCTGTCATCCAGATATGTCAGCTGTTTCAGTCGAACAGTGAGTGTTTTTCTATAATTAGCAATTTTCTTTATCACCTCATTTCCCATCAAATTCAGCACATGCTAGAGAAACAAGGGAAACAATTTTTAAGCTTGAGTAGCAAAAAACCCAGCCTGGATATGTACTTTCCCTGTCATTTCAAAAGCAAGAAATGAATAAAACATCCAAGGTGTTACAGGTGAGCTACCAGAAACAAAATCATGTTTAATAGTGTTTTAGACTGATACCTACTGTGCACTGAACTACCCAACAAAGCCACTTGATGGGGTTCACCCACACACGACACAAACCCTCAGCTATTTTTGGCTTACCAGATTGGGCATGGTCTCCAGAATATCTACAATACTCGGATCACTTAGATTGTTGTGGGAAAGATCAAGAACAGAAATACTTGGGCATTCCTGCAAGTGCTGGATGTCTTCCACTGTTCGTAACTTATTGTGAGCGATCTGCAGTGTCTGCAGGACTTTCAGACAAGCTGCCAGACAAGAACAGCACAATGAAAGGAAAGGTAAGAGTTGTTGCTTCACAAAGGGTTTTCTGAGCAAGTAAAAATTGCATTGTCAAACAAATAGTTTATATTGAATTTGGAGATTTTTTCTAAATTTGTTATTCTGCTATATATGCTTTTTGGCTAGGCCTCCAAAGCTTCTTTCTTCACCCCAGGGAAAAACAGGTGCTTGGTTTTAGGATGCTGGTTGTTTTTAATTCACATTTCAAACTAATCAGTTACACAAAAGCAAGAGCTTCTGCTTCAAAATTCTTCAATGTATGCAAGTAGTAATGTACAGAATTAGTCTTTTATTTTCTGCTGAAGACAGAATCAATCTTTTAGCAGATATAAAAGATTTGGTAATTGTGTCTGCAACTGCCAAAGCACATCTTAACTGTAAAGTAAATGGTGAAAACTGGATTGTCAGCCTGTCTGCAACAGAGGTAAGTACTGAGATGGTATTAAGAAGTGAGGAAAAATTACTTAATTATCCTAGATATCCATGTCAAATTAGTTTCTATGTATTTTCTGTTTCTCAACATAGGTTTTACTCCTCCACAGAAGCCCTGTGGGCTTTGGTATGGATATTGTTCAAAATTCTAACCCAAATAAAAAAATCCCTTGAAACTAGTGCCACTAACAAAAGCTTAGTCAGCGCTTAGGAAATATGGGCTTGCCAGAGGCTAAAACCTGTTGCACCAACAGTTCTTACAGAGATTCTCAATGGTCCTAATGTAGTTGTTACTGATATTGAGGGAATCCAGCTTTTGTAAGGGTTCAAGGTTTTCAATTTTCTCAATTAAATTGAGTTGCAAGTAGAGGCAACGCAACTCTGTCTGAGCCTCCAAATTCTCAATTTTTCTTAAGCCATTGCACTGCAGCCACAAACACTTCAGTCCAGTGTATTCTTCAAGATTCTCCACTCGGTCAAATCCTGCAGAGAAAAAAAAGTTTTAAAATGAAATGGCATTGGTTGAAAATGGCTCTTTGAGCGAGAAAATTCCATTAACCAAGAGCTGCTGAAACAGCCTGAGAGAACCCTGGTACTGAAGTCACTGCAATATTTCCACTGAATTCATGGTACTGTTTCTGGCCCATAAAGGGCAAAACCAGGTTGGTACCTATTCTGGTCTGTATCTCAGCAGCCCTTTGGATGCTAAATAATACACAGCAAAACCAAGGCCAAATGTAGGAGGTAGCATTTCCTATTTATTTGGAAGAATTCTTAGGCTAACTTGGACCAGGTAACTGCAACATGCAAAAACCTGCTCAGAAATCACCAGAGGATGAGTAATGTTCATTCTAACATTTTTTTTCTTTCAGTAGTGTTTGCAAACATGCAGCAAGTCTTTACTGTTTATTTTCCCCTTGACCATTTTTATTTGGCAGTAAAAAAGTTGCAGAAGCTGGAAAAAGCTCTTTATACAAACAATTTAAGGAAAAATACATATATTTTCCTCTGAGTGCAACCCAGGCCAGTATTTTAAGACACTTCTCAGAGGCTCTTGTTTCAGTACAAGAAACCAAAAATATGTCCCTTGATTCCTACTGATCCTTTGGATGGCTCCACAAAGTGAGTTAGATGTACAGTTTACTTTTCTACTTTCATATTGACTCATTTTGTTTCCCAAACCCAGTATTACATAAAAGTGTGTTTCTAATTTGGAAGAATGACTAGATACTTTACTTCAGTGAGCCGTGAAGTAGATTCTCTGCTAAAATGCTTAGAATGATCAAGCTAGGCAGTCATGCCACATCTTACCTTTATAATGCAAGTACAGTGTATCATTTAAGTACGGGGTCCAGTATAATTTCTGCTGTTTACAGATGTCTAGTAGAATCTTTTTTGTCATTCTGAAATAGTACATGAAGCAGAAGCAAAATAAAAAATGTATTTCAGAGCACATTCTAAGATCTTAGGTTTCCTCTTAGACTCCATTGCAATACAATTAACAATTCTTGCATGCAAGAGAAATCTTTCAAAATTATATTAAAAAAAAAAAAAGTGCTGGGTTTTTTACTGTGGCTTTTCATTTCTGCCTCTGAAATGAGTTACCAGTTCCTTCTGCTAAAAAACCGAGGGTTCATAGGAAAACGGGCAGGGAATTAGAGAGTCCATCTTCTTGGAAAAGGGCAGCATGATTTTATGTTAGCTTCTGGTTCCAATGTTAGCTTCCTCTCCAATTCTTTCCCCCATTCCTTGTTGCTTTGGTACAGGACCTTTGGTGGCAGAGCCAAAATGTAACATTTTTCTCAGACTAGAAAAATCAATAGTAATAAACCCAACATTTTATTGAAATGCTGACTCCAAAATAGCACTCAAGAAAGTTTTGATATACAGCTGATGGTTGGCTGGGAATGCCACTAGGAATTAAAAGAATCCTTTATCTGAACTGATGCAGAGAAATGGTTAAATCTACTGGCAGAACTTCCAAATGTAGTTTGCCACTGTGGCCGTAAAACCCAAACATCTGTAGAGATGCTGGAAATATCACTAATACCTGATTTATCCATTATTCTCAAGTTTATCTTCAAAATTGTTCTCCAGAACTGAGATGAACACACAGAACAGCAAAACTCCTGATGATGCAAACACATCCACAAACAATGTATTACCTTACAGAACCTCTCTTTTCTTCTGTCCCTTGACTGGATGAGCTGGTTCCAGACTTCTGATCAATACCTGATTTTTGTTCATTCTGTTGATCTGCTCTGGACACACAATTGACTTCTTTCTCTTGAGACTTAACAGCTTTATAAATAAGAAAATGAGTTGCAATTTAACAGCAAGGGTGGGGAAAATGTGTCATGTTGACAATTACTTTAGAGAAATATTGGAGAGCACTTGAATATGAATTTCAAGAAGAGATGTTTTAACCAAGATTTCTGCTGACATTTTTAATGAAACTTTTTTACATAGCATCATAAAATAAATAGTAGCAATTGAATTGTTGAAATCTGTATATTTTATTTTTTTTTAGATCTGGAAGTCAGATAGTACTCATTATTCTTAATATTCTTATAATGTACAGTGACACTAAAGTACTGACACCAATGTTCTTATAGTATTAGGCATTTAATATATATTACATTTAATTAACACCAATTTGAGTTTACTGTAAAGAGACTACAGCAATGCTGTTTCAGAGTCATCCCAAGCACTGTTAGTCTAGCTCTTCTACAAATGTACGCTTTTGTGCTCCTTGGAAGGTGTCTTTACACTGCCTTTAATTAATTGCAATTTCAGTATTTGTCTCTTCAGGTACTTGCCCTGAACCTACTTGCACTTGTAGTTCATACATTTAAAGAGAAAGTGCAAACGAGCTGATTGTACCAGCTTAAATATGACTGTAATTGAAACATAATAATCGGACATATTTAGTAACACAAGAGGCAATGGGCTGAAACTGATGCACAGAACTTCCAGCTGAACATAAGGAAGAACTTCTTTACTGTGCGGGGGACTACTCACTGGAACTGTTTGCCCAGAGGAGTGGAGTGTCCCTCACTGGAGATATTCCAGAAGCACCTGGACACAGTCCTGTGCCCTGTGCTCTGGGATGGTCCTGCTTAAGCAGGGAGGTCAGACCAATGACCCGCTGTGGTCCTTTCAAACCTGACCCATCCTGTGCCTCTGTGATTTAGAGGTCAGGCTAGCTGTGTGATTACAACTCTGGAAGAAATACTCCTCCGGCAACAGGAAAGTAAAGAAATGTCGAGAAAGGAAAAAAAGACCACAGGAAGACAGCAACTGAGTGTGCCTCAGTTATGTCAGGATTTCCAGTGACTTTGCTGGCAGAAAGCACACACTCGTATTTGCATCCAGACGAGTATGAATAGCCGTGATGTGGAGGGTTTGTGTGCTGGCAAGCGAGCCGGAGAGGCTCACCTGTGCTCACAGCGCTGCCCTCGTACTCCGTGTGGACACCTTCGCTCCCGGTGTCTCCCAAGGGCGCCTCTGACGCCTCAGGCGCCGGGACTTCCCCTCTGCGGCCGCTGCCCGGGTCTCCAGCGGTAGCCGCCTGCATTCTAACACCCCCCCCGAGCCGGTATGGGATTTACGCTCTGCCTTGTTCAGACAAAATGTCCACAGGCCTTAGTCGGCGGCAGGCTAGGGACGGAGCGGAACCCGAGCCCAGTCTACCTCCTCAGCCGTGGCCATGGCGACGCCGCGCGCAGCCCCACAAGGCCCCGCGGCCGCTCCCGGCGGCCCCGCG
>WAAE01001779.1:0-217825 GCA_013400495.1 Nicator chloris | reverse complement strand
CGGGTCAGGGCCGCGGCGGGGGTGGCGTCCGTCCGGGACAGCCCGGGACAGGGAGCGCTCCGGGCCGCGTCTTTCAGGGCCGGGTCTGGGCGACGGTCTGAGGTGCCGGGCCGGCTCGCTGGGGCTGCGCGGAGAGGGCGCGCCCGGAGCCCGCTGTCCCGCCCTGGGCGAGGGGCGGGCGGGGTGTGGCGGTGCCGGGCGGCACATCGGGTCTTGCCCCGGAGAGGACGGATTTGTGCTTTTTTTAAAAAAATGTATTAACTGGTAAAAGCCGTGTAAGGCACAGCAGGTGCGGCGCGCCTGATGTGCTGCACTGTGCCTTGGTTCAAGGACAGAGGCAGTTGTGCTTTTTACAGCGCTGGGGACTCGTGTTCTGCCCCTGAGCCTGCTTTGTCTCTCATGTGGCTTTTTGTCCTTGAAAGAGCCTGTTGTTTCGTTGTGTCTCATCTCTTCTCGTGCTGGTTAACCTTGACTCTCTTGTAGGCAGTTTTTCATATTCCAAAAATGGTTTTCACCCGTTCAGCTTCTGCTTGAATTGTTTTGTTTACAGAACCGTTGATCATTGTTGTTGCAGTATAACCGATTAATAGCTCAACCCTAGGAGAAGGGCTAAATAGTACCTAAACCAGTGAGGATGACGGTAGGTGACACGCAAATTTTAGCAAACTGACTTGTGGTTTTTCTGCGTTAAAACAGTGCTCAGACTGTAAAATGCTGAACCTCAAAGGTTATCCATACAGTCTGATAAGCTTACATGGCCCGAGAGGCAATTGTAATTGTCTGTGTATTTTTTTTTTTTTTCAGGCTTGTGGTCACCATGGCTGCAGTGGATCGATTCTCCCTCTTATACAGAGAAATCAGTCGCTCCTGCAGTTTCTATATAGAAGCCCTGGCTATTGTTGGAGCTTGGTACACGGTCAGAAAGTGTGTGTCCCTGGCGTTGGACACTTACAGCGCGCTCAGGCTGCACGTAGTTCCAAAGCTGAGTGGGGAGATTGATCTCGTCAGGAAGTACGGAAAATGGGCTGTGGTCACAGGTAAGAGATTAAGTGGTGAATTTGCTTGTGTTTATGTAACATACTGTGCCACTACAGTGAAACTTGCTGGCTTGTGGGCTGGGTGAGCTTTATGTCACAGGCTGGGGCCTGTATTATCTCTGGTTGCAGGTTAATCTGCCTGAGCAGTGGCTGTTGTTCATTGCCTTTATAAACGAATTCCTCAGGAGATGGGCAAGCTAAGTGAGTTGACTTACTGCTAAGAAAGACTCACAGCAACTGTTGCCCAAATTTGCAAGGTACATCTTGATCACCTGCAAGTGTAGACAGAGATGTAGACAATATCCTTCTTTTGCTATGGAGTGTTCAAGTGTGCCCTTCAGCAAGGTTTGAGTCCTGTACCTCTGACATCCCTGCTTTTCATTGAGGTTCTCCTTTGAGCTCTCTCTTGTCATAGAAAATATAAAACTTTTGTGAGGGGAGTTGCAGAAGGTAGTTGACAGTGTTATCAGTAAAGACTGTTGTCTTTGAATTCAATATATTTAGTGCCACATGATCTCAGAAAAAAGAACAAAACCATAATCGAAAGAACTGGCAAAGTAGTTGGCTGATGTTGCTCTCTTTTTCACTTGTGTGTTCTATTGCTGTTTTTTCTTGCAGGTAGCACAGATGGTATTGGGAAGGCTTATGCTGAAGAACTGGCAAAGCATGGTGTCAACATCATCTTAGTCAGCCGAAACAAAGAGAAGCTGGAGGCTGTATCCAGAAGCATATCTGAAACCTATAAAGTGGAAACAGATTTCATAGTAGCTGATTTCAGCAAGGGGCGTGAGCTTTACCCAGCCATTAAGGAAGCTCTGAAAGACAGAGAAATTGGGATTTTGGTGAATAATGTAGGAATATTTTATGACCACACAGAATATTTTACCAATCTGTCTGAGGATATGCTATGGGACTTGATCCATATAAATATCGCTTCTGCTACCATGATGACACATATCGTGCTGCCAGGCATGGTAAAGAAGAGGAAAGGGGCAATTGTGAACCTTTCTTCAGCAATCTGTTGTCAGCCAACACCGATGGTGACAGTCTATGGAGCCTCCAAAGTAAGTTGGGGTGTAGATGGCATGCACTGGAAAGTACATTATAGGTTGGTTGTTATGAGGGGTTTTTTGAACACTTTCAGCAAGGATGTCAAAATAATTGAATTTTTCCAGGGATTTGTTTAAGTATTGGAGGTGAATGATACGTGTATTACGCAGTAAACACTTCATCCTCGCCAGTGCTGGGCTTTGAACCAAAGTCAGTGCTCTTTGATTTTGTGTGAACTGTGGTGTAACAGTCATTCTAGGAGAAATGTTGTCTTTCTCAGATGCACAAAGCAGAGAGGCAATTCTGTGGGCCCCATTGAAAGGGTCAAGAATTTAATCTCTTCTTCAGCTGAACTGTGCACATACATCAAGCCTCTTGCATACCAGTATTTGGTAGCAAAAAGGGCTGTACTCCTGTTCAAGTCACCACTGTGACATGGGGTGTGGCCGAATCAAGCCACTGCTTCATGTAATACCAAGGAGTGTTGTGGCATATTTGGGGACAAGTGAAAAGAACTGCCCCATAATTGTCCTTCCTGAAGAGGTCCAGCCAGTGATGAAGAGGACTGGGCAGCTGGGTGATGCTGGAGTAGTGAATTGTCCTGGTGATGGTGGCTTTACACTGGGTGACATGCCGCTGAATCCACAAAAGCTACTGGGATTGTGGAAGGATCTTACCTAGATCCAGTGTCTAAACTCAAGGGGTTATTGCTCCCAGCTGTCTGTGGCTGCCCTCTCTTGTAGCCTTGCTCCTGACATAGCTCCTTTATTTCCTTTGGCCTGGAGCAAAACCAGCTCTTACTACCCCAAGGTGTAAAACTGCTTGCAGACTTCCTTCAGTGTGGAAACTGGCTTATGATTACTGTTCCTGTGCAGAGTATCTGTCCCTTTGATTATGCTAAGTGTATGTAGAACTGCACTCTGAATTAAAACAATTAAAAGGCTTGAATGGAAAAGAACAACCACAAATGTACCAAAGTTTCTTTGTTTAACTGAGATAATTAATCCAAATCCTAGATCAGCAATCCAGCTTTAAACCTGGCCTCAAAACACAGAAGTGAGAACAAGCTGCTGCAACATCCTAAGCCTCTTTGTGCAGTAACAATGAATAATGCTTGAAGTGGTTGCTTTAGTTTTCCTAAAGCAGCTGTAAGAGCATTTGTACAAGATGCTTTCCCAACAAACTGTTGGAAAAACCTTTTGCAAGGCTGGTTGGGAGTGGAAAGATAACTGCTCACAAGTCTAAAATGCTCTTTTCTCAGGGAGAACTGGCTGTGTGGCACAGCAGTAGCTTCAGGAGGGAAGGCATTAGTGTTCCTGCCCTGGTTAAGATGGAGCCAGGCTCATTTTTTGGTCTGATTCCAGCAGTCCCAGTTATCAGCCATGAACTTTTCTTGTTCTGTAAAAGTAAAATGAGCTAAAGGAGGTAATGCAGATACACATTAACTCATGTTTTTGTATAAGAAGGTCCCAGGAAATAACTAACCTGGCTTCTGGACAAGATAATTGAATGTGAAATTCACCTGTAAATGTATTAAAGAACGGGACTTTATTTTCTTCTGGCAGTAGTAGGTAGAGCTGGCCTTGCAATGCCCCCAGACCAAATAAGGTGTTTGTTTTAGAAGAAATAAATGTTTTTGTATTATTTTTAAGCAGAAATTGTCAGATTGTGATAAGCGAAACCTGCAAGTTACTGTACCATGGCAGGTTTATAGCAAATAACAACACATAGAAATGTTGATAATACTTCAGAAAATCATATTTTTATACTATTTAATAATATTTATTGAGCATAAAATATGTTAAAACTTTTCTGTAATGTTCATAAAACTTTGCCCTGAGATTTCATTGTAAAAAAAAAAAAGAAAAGAAAGTCTCTTTCTGCTTTTGTCTTTCTAGAGCTACTTGGACTATTTCAGTAGAGCACTACATTATGAATATGCCTCTAAAGGAATTTTTATTCAGAGTCTAATGCCATTTGTAACTACTACAAAAATGGTAGCATTCACCAGCACTTTGACAAAGGGATCTGTCCTTTTTCCTACTGCTGAAGAATATGCAAGTCATGCTGTTTTTACTCTTGGGTTATCCATAAGGACCACTGGTTACTGGAAGCATGCCATACAGGTAATGGAATTCATTAAACTTTTTCATGTTTGTCAGTAGAAGTAAATCAACTCTTTACTTTCTTAGGAGTCTGAATGAAAACTGCTCATTCTGAAAAAGTGTAATATGTATTGTAGACTTCAGTCATTGTGGCATATTTTCTCATTAGTTCTGCTTTAGAAACTTATACTTGGGTATGCTTATTTTTAAGATCAGAGAGTGAATCCAATTTTCCCTTGAAATGCGCAGCAGAAATGGGAAACAACTTTTTACTGAAAGCAGAGTATCTCATTTCACTTGGGGTGTTGCTGACTAGGCAAGTGTTTCAATGTCTTCTGTAAACAGAAATAGCTTTTTTCAGTCTTAACATATTGAGCATATTTGTGCTTTGGGGAAAGGTGGGTAGGTAGGATAGAAAAATAGCAAGAAAAAACCCCATATTTTTGTTCTAAGCTATCAGGAAGCAGGTCCTCCATTTGTTAGGGTTTTCATTTTTGGGGCAGACTCTTTTATGCACATTGGTCACATCTCGTGTATCCTACCTAGTGGCTTCCTATAGCATTGGTTTGAGTAGATGGAAATGAAGAAGTGGGGATTAGTCCAAAAGGAATAAAAGAGACGGGATGCATTCTGGAAGGATGTGGCAATTAAAGGAAATGGACAGAATTGCTGTTGTGAACTTGATCAAATTCAGGATTTTTTTGCAGAACTTAACTGCTCAGCTGTGGACGCTACATCTGAAGCAGCTAAATATGTGTGCTTCCAAGAGGTTGAATTTAAGGCTTAGTAGATGATATTCAAGCACTTTTTGCCTTGCTTTAGTAGTGATTTGAGAAACTGTTTGTTTCAATGGAATATATCTTATTCTGTCCCTTTCATTTTTTTTCTGTTCTCTCCCTGTGCCTCTCCACAGATCACGCTGGGTGAGTGCCTGCCTGAATGGGTGTGGGCATGGTCAGCCCTGTATGTGAGCAGAATTCTACGCAAGCAAGCTTTGGCAGCAAAAGCAAAATAGGAGTAGCTCGATGTCCCGTGAGACAATTCTGATCAGTGTACTGCAAAAATATTTAATAAACCTTGGAGGACTTAACTGTAACTTATCCATACCTTGTTAAGCAAGCTACGTTACCTAGACAACAGAAATCTGGATCCCCTCTGTAGCCTTGTATTAAATAGCTCATCTGCTGCTTTCCTTTATATCAGAGTGCTGATGTTCTTGATGTTAATCTCTATTCACTTTCTCATTGAGATAATTGGGCAGGAGCAGGTACAGTGTAATTTCTAACAGTAAGTGACAGTCCCTCACACAGTGCTACATGATGTCCATTTGTAAAGTTGAGAGAATTTGAGACTCCTCCAACTCCATCAGAAACGGGACTCCAGAAAAATCAAGCCATTCAAAACGACAGCTATGAAGGTGGAGAACAGCTGGGGGCGTATCAGGGTCAGGGACCCATGACAGGGGTCTGTCCACAGCCGACACCAACCTCACCTGGCCCTCAAAGCCGTTTGCTTCAATTGCGGCATAAAACTTGTGTTGCCAACAACGCCTTCCGCTCGCTGGCAAAGGGGCTTTAAACCCATCCATTTAATTTGGGCAAGAGCGTAAATGCAGCGGGCTGCGGCTGCCGTGTCCCTCAGGCCCGCCCGTGTCGCCGCTTCTCCTTGTGGATAACGGCACCCACACTCCCGGGGCCCGGCACCGCCTGGGCATGCGCAGCGCGGCCCGTGGGGCTCTCGCGAGAGCGCGGCGGTAAACAGCTCTCAAGATGGCGGCGGGCCGGGCGGCGGCGGCGCGGTGAGCACGGGGCGGGCGGGACGGGCCGGGAGCGCCGCGGCTCCCTCAGGCTCTGGGGCGCGGGCGGGGCGGCGCTTGCTGGCCGTCGTCTCCGGGGCTGCCTCGCCTGCCGCCGTACCGTGGGGCGCTCCCCCCCGGCTGTCACTTCACCTCCGCTGTGCCCGGGCCGGGGGTGGCGGCGCTGCCCCGCACGGTGCCCGGCTGCACTCACTGCGGCTTTAGTCCGGCCGGTGCGTACCGGGCCCGGGCTCGTTGGGCTCGCCCGTGGTAATGGCAGAGCTCCCCGGACCGGACGGTGCTGCTGCACTGTAGCCGGCGATCCTTGCGGCGTGCCCAGTCCGCGGGATGGGGTGCCCGCGCTTCGGCAGAAGCAGGGAGTGATTCTAAGCGTAGCTCTTCTAGGGCAGGGGCAAGTTGGAAAATGTGGCACCCGTCCACCCCCTCACGGTGTGGCTGTTAAACAGAATAAACCTGTGGGCGTGCTGCTCCTTTGCTCTTAGAATCCATCGTACTTCATTATCGTGCTTACATACAACCTGTTACCAGCCATAAGGGTGTTTATTTTGCTCATTTGTGTGGTTGTTTTATTTTATTGCTATAGGGGTTATTAACTGATGACTTGATAAGGCAGGCAGGGCTCAGCCAAGGCCAGAAGTCAGTGCACTCTAACTATATTGAGTTAGGAATGAAGGGGAAACTTTATCATCACAAGCAGTTCCTAGTCTGTCATGGTGTTGTCAGTCAAATAAAAATAGAGGTAATTTCTGTCCCTGGTACAAAGAAATACTTGATAATGCTAAATAAAATTAAATAAAAATGAAGTAACAGCTGTTGCATTCAGACTGGGTTCATCTGTTGTGCTGTGAGGTCAGCCCATCATTCCCCTAAATCATGTGAATCCCCTAATAAGGCTCCTACTTTCCAGTCCTGGTCACAGCTGCAACATACATTTCTGTTCTGTTTCTCCAGGTGCTGTGACAAACCAGACATAAATGTTTCTCTTTTCTTACCTTTTAATGGCCTTTTATCTCTCAGTTGCTGGTTGAGTGTTTGGAATTCAGAAGAATGCTAACGTTGCAATTTTGCTTGAGTGTATTATGCTCTTCCAAACATAAGGGGAAAAGGCTGTCCCTCTGTGTGGAAAACACTTTCAACTGCTTCCTTTAACTTCACATGCTGTAATCAGCTCTTCTTTTCTCAGGTGCCCATGTTTTTAGTAACACACACCCCAGCTCAAAAAAATACTGAAATACTTTCTTCATGCAGATTTTCAAGCACAGTCACTGCAGGTTTGCCTCTTCTGGTATCTCTTGTCTTTACCTGGCTTTGGCATAGAGTTTGAATCTGATTCGCCATGTGTAAAATGAAGTTCTGTGCATTATTTCTATTTGCCATGTTTCTGATTGCTTTTTTAAGTGTCCATGGACAACTTTATCATGTTAGTATTTTATCTTGCACTTTTTCTGTGCCACGGGACTTGCATGTCATTTTTAGCTCTTTGGTCCACTTACATGAGGTGTGGTCAAGTTTGGTGGTCATTGTTGTCTGTTCTCTTGTCGGGTTCATACCCCAGTGTTTCACATGTGCGCTGGTCTGAATAAGGGAAAAACTTGAGTGTTGGTGAAAAACTGTAAATGAAATACGAGGAACTTTTTTCCCTATTATTTCTAAAACAAACTACCAAAGGTGTCCTTTTTTTTGGTGATTTTCAGACTGTACAGTTGCACAAATTATTATTGTTGTTGTTGTTTTGTTATTATTGTTGTTATTGTTGTTATTGTTATTATTAATGCATCTAATTATTTTCTGTATTGCCCTGCCTTACAGGTCGGCTTGCAATCAGCTTTGCTGATTCTTCTAGGGAGTTAAGATTGCCATCAGAAATGGAGTACAGGACTCAGCTGCCACATCTTGAGTGACTGAATCATTTAATGCAAAATGGAGAAGAAGCGGAGAAAGAAATGCCTGTTCACTAGGCTTGACCTGAAAAGACCATGAAATCTCTACTTACTTTGGATCCAGCTTTTAGAATATCCAGTTGATCAGCACAGTGAAAGCAACGTTTACTGAAACAAAAATGAACTAGTTTATAAAGAAGAAAATTGTGATTTGAATATACGGAATTTTTGGAATGAAACCATTTTCTTCTATGACCATGAAGTTTGCAAACATCTGGCTTGTTCTGTTTATTTTACTCTGTGGCAAAAAACACTTTGGTACCAGCGTAGGGAATTCCTCTCATGAGGCTCACATATGTCCTGGATGTTCTCATCTTACTTTGAAAGTGGAGTTCACTTCGACGGTCGTGGAGCATGGTAATAAAGAGTTAAGCAGTAAAAAAAAAACCCCATGTCATGTTCATGTACTTGTTACTGATTTGTGGTGTTTGTGCAATTGTGACACTCCAGGTTTCCGTAGGAGCACATCATCTGCTAAATTCCCTATGTTTGAGCATTTTTTCAAAGGTTCTTTGTTTAGCTTGAGGCAGTGTTCCAACAAGAGAAGGGAGAGGGAAATCCAGAGGATTTTAAAAGTTAAAATGAAGGCTCAGGTGGACGAGTGTGGTGTGTTTAGTAGCTGTTTGTTTTGACCTGGCCAGTGGTATACTTGAGGTTCTTTTATGAAATGTAACCACACAGATGGGCCTTGAAGGGGAGAGAAAGGCAAGAAGTCTCTGTGGATTTGTTAAAGAAAAAGTTTGGAAGTGATACTTGCATGGAAAAATGACAGATAATAGTGAAGGGAACGGATGAAAGCAGAGTGAGGCAGATGCTGCTGCTGGGATGGCAGAGGATAGCAGTGGGACAGCTTGACCCTGCATCCATGTGTTGTCTCAGGAACCTGCAGTATTCCTGCAGTGAAGCTGTGCTGTGCCTGGATGCTTGCAGGAGGGTGGCAGAAGTGACATTCCTGTGCATAGCTGGCCACAGCCTTAACACAGTGAATGTGGTGGTGTGAGCTGGGGCTGAGCCTGCTGACAAATCACTGGTGCAGATCAAGGACTGGACTGTTGAGTCCCACTTTGTTTTCTGAGCTTGTCATAGTTGATGTTAGTAATTTGCACTAAAGCTCAGTGCCACGTAGAGTCTTTAAACCATACCTGTCAAGAAACACACTGAATTGGTGGATCAGTTTATAACAATAAATCTGTTCTCTCACCCTTGCTCTTCTCATGTCATTTCGCCTTTCCCTGATACTTACAATTCCACCTTCCTTTCAAAGGCTTTTGTCTGTGTATTTTTGTAACCTGATGCAACACCCCTTACTCCTTTACACAGTGCAGAAATAACTTGCAAACTTGTAAAAGCAACAAAAAGGGCCTCAAATTGTGATTATTTGTTCTGAGTAAGGAAAAGGAAAATTCAGACTTTGCAATGTGAATTTTTGCATAAGCTGCTTAAACACCAGTTCTGATAAAGTTGCACTCTTGTTCCAGAGTATATTGTGGCTTTCAATGGATACTTCACAGCTAAAGCTCGAAGTAAATTTATTTCAAGTGCACTAAAAAGTAGTGATATTGAGAACTGGAGGATTGTACCTCGCAACAACCCAGCCAGTGACTATCCGAGTGATTTTGAAGTTATTCAGATCAACGAGAAGCAGAAGGATGGGGTCCTCACACTGGAAGATCATCCAAACATCAAGCGTGTGACACCTCAGAGAAAGGTCTTTCGGTCACTCAAGTATTCGGAGTGTAAGTTATTTTCTGTGTGGCTGCATGAGATCTGCTTTGGAAAAGTGTTGTTAACCTTATTTCAGACCATCAGCTTAGCATTACACTAGTGAGATGTGCCCTGCAGTTTTTCTTTAATTAACAGAAATCTCTTAGTTTGATTACAAAATTATATTATTATCTTGTTATACGTTTGCTGAAGCATGCTGTATTTCCATCTACAATATAGAAACATTTCTTTTGCAGCAGTTGGTTACCTGAGAATAGGGACCTCTGTATCTGGTAGATAAACCAGCAGCTTTTACTGATTTTGATCAGAGAAAATCGATACTCAATAATCTAAAACTTTTATTGTAACAGTATGATGTCTTAAATTTTCATAAGAATCAATTCTATTATGGTTTTCCTCATGCTGGTTTAATTTTCTTCAACCAAATTCTACATAGCTGATCCAATGCTGCACTGCAACGAAACCAGGTGGACTCAGAAGTGGCAGTCATCCCGGCCCTTGAGAAGAGCAAGTCTTTCTTTGGGCTCTGGCTTCTGGCACGCCACAGGCCGACACTCGAGCAGGCGCTTGCTGAGAGCCATCCCTCGCCAAGTTGCTCAGACCTTGCAGGCAGATGTCCTCTGGCAGATGGGTTACACAGGTATGCTTTTGCTTGTTGCCTGAGAACAATAAACTTCTTGGAAAAACAAGTGAAGTGTAAGGAGAGGCTAACTGACTCGTGTGTGTTAACCTCTCACTGGCTGCCAGGTTGTAAAGACTGAGAAAGAATTTGGTTTGGAATGCATTGTATATTTATGGAGTGCTTGTTTGTTTGTGTGTACTACTTTATGTAGGGGAAGTTGGTCATGTTTATGATCTTTGACTGAATTTCTGAGTTGGAATATGAGTTTATTTATTATCTATAGATGACTAGGATTGTAAATTGCTTACTACATTAAACAAAAGTTCTCTTTTAACTTTTTAGAATAGATTTGCTGTGGAGCTGAATCAGAAAAAGCAATGGTTTTCTCTTAATAGGTGCTGGTGTAAGAGTAGCAGTTTTTGACACTGGTCTGAGTGAGAAACATCCACATTTCAAAAATGTAAAGGAGAGAACAAACTGGACTAATGAGAGAACCTTGGATGACGGTGAGTTACTGTGCAGTTTTCCAACTATTCCTGACACTGGTGTATTTTGTGCTTGCTGCTGTGCTGCTAACATCTGATAAAACAGTGACTCTTGGCATTTAAAGCTTAATTTTGCAGTGTCCTAAGCACTTTGTGCTCATACCAAGTTCAGCAGGGAGTATTAAGGTTCCAAGAGTGTGGTACGTAATTCTCCTTGGAGTCATATGTGACATTTCATCATAACTGTTGAAAAATGTCAGGCTAAAAAGTTACTGTGCACCTGTGAATATGTTGCCAGAGAAGGTGGCAGTTAGAGCAAACCCAACAAAGGTGTTTTCCTTCCTGCTCCTTTTCATGTTGCTGTTTCACAGTGGTACAAATTTCCATACTGATGTGGGACAACATTTTCCTTCCTTACTGTGCAGTCCTAAACTGATCAGAGTTTGTCACCTTCCTGTAAAGTTTTTCTATTCTATGTAACTGAACCTTTTATTTTCTACTGTTTGTGTTCCTTTTTTGTGTGTTGATGCTGACTTGCCCTGACCATGTACTTTCACAGATTATTAACTTCATACAATTTGGGTCGGTGAGTCAGTTGGCCATTGAATCTCTCTAGAGTTCAAGGTAGATGCTTGTGTTGCTCAGTCTTGTGTACACCTCCATAGTTTTGTTTACATAGTAATTACTTTGCATTGCAGCCCCTGCTTTTGGGTAGCTCTTTCTGTAAGTTCTCTGCCCAGAGGGTTGCTGGACAGGCAGATTTGAAGTACAAAAATATAATGTGGGCAGTCCAATAAAGCAAAAGCTACAGTATTTCTTGAGGAGAGGAGAAAAAGGTGTTTTCTTGTCTTGTTGCTCACGCTTAATAAAATTTGGTTATTGCAGACTCAGGATAAAAATCCTTGAAGAAATCTGCATTCAAATTCATTGACTTTGAAATGAGCTGCATTTTCCAAAATACTGGTTTTTGTCATGATTTCATTGGTAGCAATCAGGAGTGGATGGACTGGAGAATGAATCACCCAAGTTTCATCAGCTGGTTGTCTCACTACAGCATGCTGCAAATTCTGTCCCCACTGAACCTGATAGCAAAATATGGTTCAGAAAGACTAGGACTGAACCCACCATTTGTGCTTTGCTGTAAAGTCTGTTAAATGTATGAGATTTTTGCTATAGATTATGTTCAGTGGTAAAAATTCTTGGCAATGAAATGTCTTCTAATGTCTTATTTTGTTTCCTTTTCATGCTCTTAGGTTTAGGCCATGGGACTTTTGTAGCAGGTGTGATAGCCAGCATGAGGGAATGCCAGGGATTTGCTCCAAATGCTGAACTGCACATCTTCAGAGTGTTCACCAATAATCAGGTAGCTATTTTACATGTGTTTCAATTCCTGCCTTTCCAGGTTAATGCTGTCATAATCCTTTCCTGTGGGAGTATTGCCTGCACTCATAAATGTAGACACTGATAAGTGGAAAGGATACAGCTTTCTATTTATAAGAGACTTACTACAAGACTTCTGTCAATTTCCAAATCCGGTATGTTTTTTAGAAATAGTATATGGAAATCTTACATGTATAGTGGAGCAGTCACCCAAATGAACTGCTAGAAATTTAAGACCATTGTCTCTTCTGTGCTTTATTTTGATGTTGCTTTTCCTCTCTGTCTAAAGTCTGTATTGTCATGAAATCACTGGATTTTTTTCATGGTAACTTTCTCCCCTCTTTCTTACATAGGTCTCATATACATCTTGGTTTCTGGATGCTTTTAATTATGCAATTTTAAAGAAGATAGATGTACTGAATCTAAGTATTGGTGGGCCAGACTTCATGGATCATCCGTTTGTTGACAAAGTTAGTATGAGGAGACGAAGTGGGCATAATGTTTGTATCTCTCACACAAATGCTGGACTTGCAGAGCTACTCATTTGTGTCTGGTGCTGCTGACAGTTACTGTGTTTCATTTGTATAACAGAAATTTTGTACAGTTACAGGCTTTTAGGAGTATATATAAGGAATGAGTTAAAAAACCCCAAGCGCAACCCAGATGTTCACAGAGTTGTGGAAAATGCCCTTTAACAAAATGCTTGATAATCTGCTAGAAAATTGCTCCCAAGCAGACAACTAAAAGGACCCTTAATAGGAGATACTTAACTGAAATCCACTCTTGTGGTGTTTTTTTTTTTTGTTTTGTGTTGTTTTGTTTTTGGGTTTTGTGTTTTTTTTTTTTGTTAATCTCTGCATGGTTAATTTATTTCATGGTAAAAAAATGTGTATGGCATGATTTTAGTGAATTTAAGAACAAACAGGTAAAAAGCACAGGTGGTTGTTTAAGCTATGTGCCAAGAGATTTGGTTCAGGTTAAGATGGCGTTAGGTTTTTGTCTTTGTAAATGTCATGGTTCCCTGAATTTTTGGCCTGGCCTTCAAAAGCATTAAGTGAATTAATTTACTTTTCAACTAAAGGATATAGTTGTTCTTTGTAAAGGCCAGTTAAGGAGTTTGAAGCACACAAATTCTTCCTTGTTTTTTTAATGATAACCTGCCTTGAAATTTAGTTTGACAGTGACTTCACTGTACTCCCTAGAGCACTACTGGAGTGGTTTCATAATAACTGCTTGACTTTGTCATCTGCAGTGCTTTTTTACAGATAAGAGTTTTTCCTTTGGTGTAAGGAGATTCTGTCCGCAGTGTTGCTGGCAGGGCTGTGTTATAGCTCAAATCATCTTAAGAAAGTTCAGAGCTTAACACTGGATATACAGTGAGATGTATCTTGTAAGGCTCAGAAAGAAGTTATGTCTGTTAGAAAAGTCTCTTTTTTGGTGGCAGAGCTCTATTGTAAACATTGTTTTTTGTAGGTTTGGGAGCTGACTGCCAACAATGTCATCATGGTCTCTGCTATTGGCAACGACGGCCCTTTATATGGGTGAGTGTCAGCGACCGCTTCAAAGAGAACCAACTGTATTCTTATGTGGGTTTGGAAGTAGCTGTGCTTGGTCAGGAAGTTTTCTCTCCTTTTTTTCTCTAATCTTAGAAAGTGACTCAAGTTAAATTCTTTTCCCTGTCCTTATTACTTGCGTTTTTTGAAGTACTTAACTAAATGTTTTTCTCTGAAATAGTGGAAAGTCAGCAGAAGAAGAATGGCAGTGCTCCCAGCTGACATTTCCCTGTTAGTGTGAGCAGACAGCTTTGGGTACTGATCTTGGACTTAAGGAATATAGAAGGGATCAACCCAGAACAATTTGTGGTGTATTTCTAAAATAAATCCCTGAAAAGAGATTTTGTTTTGTCTTCAAGGTGCATGGTTTGATAGTTACTGAGTTAGTAACTACCTGAAAAGTTGCTGTCACCTGTGAAGTATAAATATGTGACAAAAATCTGATGGCAGCACTTTGTTACCAGCATAAACTTATGACTGTATCTTGGTTTTTTGGGTATTGTTTTAATTCTTTTATTCCTGTCTCCCAACTTATTCTAGGACTCTGAACAATCCTGCTGACCAGATGGATGTAATTGGAGTAGGTGGCATTGACTTTGAAGATAATATAGCTCGCTTTTCATCTAGGGGAATGACCACTTGGGTAAGGTATTTTCATGGTGGCCGCTCACATTTGCAGCCAAAATAAGGGCCTTGGAAGGGCAACCTTTTCTGAATGGGCAACCCTCTGTAGATGTCTGTTGGAGAAAAGGTTTAATCAGAGATCAGAATAGCTAGAAATTGTAAGTCTTCAAGCAAGAAGCCTAATATTCTTTTCAGGGTTTTTCATTATTAGTCCTGAGTACTATTGACATTTTTGGTGAATTTATAAAACATCCTCTTCCTTTTGATTGATGGCGAAGTCTTGTCTGTGTGATTAAATCTGCAAGCATGAAGGCCTGCTCTTATCCTTTAGTTTAAAAATCCTAGGATTTCCAGGTGCTACATGTGAAATTGCACTTACTTGCTTGTGGAGCTGAGGTGGTGGTTGCTGCACACATGACGTCAGATGAGCTTGCACGGCAATCTTGATCAAGGGGACTGTCACATGTTTCTGTTTGTGTAGCCAGTAGCAGTGTGGTTCTCATTTTGTCAGTGGTTTCCTGCTTAGCAGGAACGCTGATCAGCAGTAACCTTGAAAAGTTGGGAACTCGTCCTAAACAGCTTGAGTCCTTCTTTGGCTTAGTTGGTGTTCTGTGATGCTGATCCTCAGATAATTTGGTTGCTGATTTTACCTCTGAATGACCTGCAGTTAATTTAAATGCCCAAATGAAGCCATTGGTGTTCATTTTACATTAGGGCAATAATGCATTTGTTTTCTTTCACAGGAGCTGCCTGGAGGTTATGGCAGAGTGAAGCCTGATATTGTTACTTATGGCTCTGGAGTGAGAGGGTCTGGTATGAAAGGTGGGTGCCGCTCGCTCTCTGGGACAAGTGTGGCATCTCCTGTGGTGGCAGGTGCTGTCACTCTCTTAGTGAGGTAAGTCTTAAATAAGAATCTCTAGAGAGATATCAATCAGAAGGGTCATAAAATTCTCTGTAAAGGAATCCATCAAATAAAACTAAATTGTGTTTAGATGCAGGAAAACAGACTTGGAGAATTAAATCACTGTTGTTCTGCTTGAGACATTACCTTCTCTGGCTACCTCTATGTTTTATGAAACAACTTGAGAACGGTTGTGAAGAATAATTAGATCTTTGAGAATATAGTCAGGGATAATAGTACTATGAGACAATTTTGTCACATTTTTTAATCATTTGGAATTGCGGCACTTCTGTTAACGGTTGTGAAGGAGCAGCTGCTCAAAGTAGGCACCTTTAGTAGATGATTATCTATGTACTTGTACATTTTATAGGATGCAGGCTTTTATGGCCATTATCCTGTTGCGTAAATCAGCTGTTGGACACTGAATAATTTGAAAATGGGAACTGTAAGTCCATGCCCTGTGTTTGTCATAGCTACTCCCTATGCATGAGACAAACCTTTATTTAATAAACATGCAGAAAATTCAAAGTCACCGTCATATTCCTCCAAAAATGGTGCATTTTAGTTTGAACAACAGAGGTACTTCTCCCCTTTGGAAGACAGATATTTTATTTAGCATATAAAGATACTGCCCTGATTGTAATGACTGCTGGTCCTGGAGCACATTTTAAGGAGAAAAATTAATGTATTATTAGTTTTTAAGAGAAATATATCAGAATATTGTTTCTCTTCTCCATTTGTATCATGAGAAATCAAACAATAATAGACAAATATGAACAGAGAATGTTACAGCTAACTGATTTTGTGGTCTATTTTTTCCTGTTTCAGCACAGTTCAGAAGCGTGAAATGGTGAATCCAGCAAGTATGAAGCAGGCCCTTATTGCATCAGCACGGAGACTTCCTGGAGTCAACATGTTTGAGCAAGGACATGGCAAACTGGATCTTCTAAGAGCTTATCAGATCCTCAACAGCTATAAACCACAGGCCAGGTTAATTTTAATCCTTCATTAATTGGTGGCACAATAAAATTTGCTCTTTTGTTTAAGAGAGCAGGTGGTGCATGTGTAGCTCAGTTGAGCAATCTGTGCTTGTGCAACAGTGAGGACTTGCACAGATCTTGCGTAATCTCAAGCATGAATTTTAACCAGAGAATGGATGAAAAGTCACACAGTAGTGTTGGGGATGATCCTTCTCTATTATAGCCTTAGATGTTACGAATAATGTAAGAGCACAGTGGAAAAATACTTAAATTTTAACTTTTGAAAACAGGGACCTTCTCCCTGTACTGAGATGTTTCCTTTTTTGTGTGTAAAAATCTTTATACAAAACTTGAAAAAAAAAACAGGAAGGGAAGAAGATTTTGGGGCATATTTGGGAAGTGAAGTGAGAGCTTGGTAAACTATGACTGGCATGGTTTATCTGGAACTTTTTCATAGTTATGTGTAGGGGCATGTTCTTCTGTTTATTGTTAACTTTTTCCTCTTTAAATTCTCCGATCTCTGTCCTGCTGTAGTTTGAGTCCAAGCTACATTGACTTGACCGAATGTCCCTACATGTGGCCCTATTGTTCTCAGCCCATATATTATGGAGGGATGCCAAGTATTGTTAATGTTACTATCCTTAATGGCATGGGAGTCACTGGGAGAATTGTAGACAAGGTAGGTATTAACATTGTTACAAATTCTGACTGGTAATGTTGCTAAAACCTGCCCAGAAAGTACTACTTTAGCTATGAATTTCGTAGAACAGACCTCACTGCTGGGAGCAAGAGATGCAAAATGTTTGATTAAAGGGTATACCCACATTGGAGGATTTGTCAACATGAGCTGTCTACAAGTTTTCAAGCAATGCATTGGTTTCAGGGTGTGTAATATTTTGTCTTTGCAAAACCTGTTTGAATTAAGATGTACTTAGAGATTTCTTTCTATTCTCTAATAGCATTTAAAATCTTCTGGACAGACCTTTATTTTTGTTTTCATCCTGGAACATAAATGATCTCAGTAAAGAATCCTGACACTAGAGTAAGCCTTTTCCGTGGGTCAGAGCAACCTGAATGTATCAGCTTAACCAGACTCTGCTGCTAAACCTGTTCTTTCACACCGGGGATGTTGACCATGTTGGTTGGCTAGGGAGGCTTTTAATTAAGTAAGTTTAAATGTAGAATAGATTTGAGAATTGATACAAATTAAAAAAGACACCTGTCCTGTAACTCCAGCTAATGTAAATGAGTCTAATCTCAACATTTTAGCGTGACTCCTGAGGTCTGTTTTAGATTCAAGCTTACAGTAAAGGGCATTGAAGCTCTTATCCAAGGTCATTAGCTTATGGTAATAAACAGCTGATGTAATTGGCCTGTGTCTGTTCCACTGTTAGCTCGCCTTGTTGTTGAAGGGAAATCTTGTGTTCTCACCAATAAATTTTTGCACGTGATCTCAGAATGTTAAAGCAGGCTCACTCGGGCAGCTTCTCACAGTCCTGCCTCTGAACAGCCTCTGGTCTGGGTCATTGAGGTTGTCACGTTTGGGTTGATTCACTGACACAACACTAAACTTTGGGGCTTGGAGGGCATTTTTAAATCTGATATAATCTTCAGAAGAGCTAACATTTGTTACTTCATGCAAAGGAAAAGAGCTATGTGTGCAGAAAATAGTGATTGCAAATACTGTGTTACCAGTGTTCTGTATTCTTCATTCCACAGCCAGACTGGCAACCTTATCTCCCCCAAAATGGGGATAACATCGAAGTGGCTTTCTCCTATTCCCCGGTCTTATGGCCTTGGTCTGGATACTTGGCAATTTCCATCTCTGTAGCAAAGAAAGCAGCATCTTGGGAAGGCATTGCTCAGGGTCATGTTATGATCACAGTATCATCCCCTGCAGAAAATGAGGTAAGTTCTGTGCATTTTGGGTTTTCTAGGTGAAGAGTTATCAAAATTGCTTTCTGTTATACCTTGGTTTTAAGGGTTTGCTCTAGCCCTGTCATTTGAAGCATAAGTTAAATTTGGGTCAGAAAAAAAGAGTAAAGAGTACAGATAATGTTCTTTATAATTGAGAGCATATTGCATATAATTTAGAATCAGGAAACCTCTCTTTGGGACCAACATCATAATTTCATTTGTTTATTGTGGATTTTAAGTAATGTATTTTGAAAAAGATTGCCCAAATATGTTTCTTCTAGAACCATGCTTAATTGTTCCTAAGAAACTTCTAAGCTTTTGAAGAATTGAACCAGATCACAGTTGTAACATATGTTAAGTATTTTACATTGTGAGCATAATTATAAACTGTTGAGTGCAGAAAAACGTTCCACAGCAGTTTAGGGTAAAAGTAATCTCTTTGTCTCTGGAGCTGGTACCAGTGACAAAAAGTAGATTTGGTACCTCCAGCTTTTTGGTTTTTTACAGTCCATGGTTAACTGATTCTTGTGGGGAGAAAGGATTTCACTGTAGTTTGTTCTGTCCTTCAGTCTAAGAATGGTGCAGAGCAGACTTCAACGGTGAAGCTTCCAGTAAAAGTGAAGATTATTCCTACTCCGCCTCGTAGTAAGAGAGTCCTTTGGGATCAATATCATAACCTCCGTTACCCACCAGGATACTTCCCCAGGGATAATTTGAGGATGAAGAATGATCCGTTAGATTGGTAATTATCTCAGGTTCTATTAAATCAGTATTTCTTGATTGTGTGTTAATGGTATGGGATAACTTTAATGAATGCTGTAGTTCTGGCCTTTTTCAGAGGGGCGTGGGATTATCTTTTGTCAGAAATGCATGAAAGGACTTGGACTCTATGCTTTTGGTGCAGGATTGTATTTTGAGCTTATGGTTTTATTCACATCAGATGAGAAGCTTTTAAAATGCTCATTTAGGATACTGAGATTTTTGTTTGGCTTTTCTATTCTGAACTAGTTTCTCACAGGAAGTTAAAGGCAATGCTTTATTAACTGCTTCAGCATTCATTTATCAAACAAACTTGACAATTTAAAAGACAAGAAGACACCCCTTATCTCTTAAGGGAGATTGTCTTCAAAGAAGTGAAAGACTTTGCTGACCTTTCATAGGTGGAGCCGGGAAGCATCCATAGGAAAAATCCTGCAGCAGTATCTCAGTGAGGATTATTTGGGTCAGTGACCAGGGCACAGGCTTTTGGAAAGCTTCTTGGAGTATGCAGAGGTGGCAGGTGGACAGGATTTCAGAAAATCAGAAAGGTGGAAATCAGATTTCTACATTCCAGATCTAAATGTCTTCAACACTCTTCTCTTTCTAAGGAATGGTGACCATATCCACACAAACTTCAGGGACATGTACCAGCACCTCAGGAGCATGGGGTACTTTATTGAGGTTCTTGGTTCCCCGTTTACATGTTTTGATGCAAGTCAGTATGGTAAGCATGAGTTAATTGCCTTGTTCTCCATACTGTTAACTTTTTCCTGAAATGACCTTTTGTTGGAAGACCAAAAATGTTTTGAGGGTACAGACAAAAATTCTAGTGGTAGTAGAAAAATATTTTGGCATTAGGAGTATTTATTATTTATGTGCTGCTATTTAATTGTGTGGAGAATTTATTAATTTATTGCTAGAGAACCTTGCTTGGGAGTTTAGTAGAATTCGTGAATTTCTCTGTCCTTACGATGAAAAAAAGAGAGAGCAAGCCAGCATCTGAGTGGGTTAAAAGCCCCTCAGTATTCAGTCCCACAAAGGCAGAACTGTGTTTGCCAAAAGATTTTGTCACAGTCAAAATGAAGCGTGACCTGTTTAACAGACTAAAATCAAAGGTGTCCATCCTGGTTCTTTTATGTTTAGTGATCTTTGATTCGATAAAAGAGTGGGTAAAGCGTTCATCCAACCGTATGCGATAACAAAGCAGTGTGTGGTTTGTTTCTGTGTTCATCAGGAAGGAAATTGGATAGGTTGGCCAGGCAGGGGACAGAGCAAGCTGTCTGTGCTCTTTTCTGCTCCCATACGTCCCTTGTTTAGCCATGGCATGCTCCAAAAACCCTCTTCTGTTTTGGGCGGGGATGTTTTTCAGTGCACTCTAAGGTGAGGGTGCATTCTCCTGAGTTTGCCAGTTCCAGAACTGTTGCCAGTAGTAATCTTTTGTTTATCTTGATTCTTCTGTGAATTTCTCATCACCGCTTTTAGAGTTAAGTGGATCTACACATGGATACGGAAATGTTAGGCCTTAAAAAAGTAGCAAAATAGTGTTTGTTCTGAGATCACTAGTTTTATAATTGATAAAGAGCAGCATTAGGGGACTTCTCTCTCCTCTGATTCACTATTGTGTTGTACTTCATTTGACTGTAGTTTGTTGGGCTTTCAGAATTTCCTGAGGAAAAAGTGAGGGGAATAAAACTCAATGATCTGTGGTCCATCTGCCACTTGTCCCTAGCTTGTATTGTTTTCACACTTGAGAGTGCACTCTGTCGCATTTCTACAGGATCTTTATCAGAAGGCTTTCTAAATGCAGACTGCCTGGACTTGTGGAATTGGCTTGGTTGCAAGGAACTGTGAGACATGGGGCTCACAGTGATTTATCAGCTTGCTCAGGATGTCATCCTGTCAAGATTTGTGTTGTCTCTGAGGATGGAAATTTCACCATTTCTCTGGGTGATCAGAAAGTGAAGAAGCAAAAGGGCTTGGTATTTAGAAGCAAAATGGCTTGGTAATTAGAAGCAGCCTAAAAGCATAAGCATGTTTTCAGGGAATAAAAGTATATTCTTCTAGTTGTGTTTTTTTCAGTGATGCAGAGAAGGTTGTGCTTGCTTGTTAACAGAGTGGGAGAGGGTTATGTGAAAGTGGCAGTGGCACTTTAGTCAAGCCTACCAGAATGCAGCTGTAGTTCTCAAACCACATTTCAGAGTAATTGCTGTCTACCTGGCTGCCAGTCTGCAGTAGTGAGGGGAGTACTGTTAGAGCTGGAGCAGTGAAAAACTTCCTGACCAGGCTGCATCTGCATTAGCACTCCAGTTTGGATCAGTGGTGAATCCCCTCATTGTCCAGCTGTGCCACAGTTTGGCTCAGTTTATGGAGCATTTGGGTGACACCAAACTGCAAAACACACACCTGACACATGTGGGCGTTCAGTTCTTGAGACCACACAAGCAGGAGTCATAAGTAACACCCTAAAAACTTCCTGTGCTGCAAAACTGATTTTGGGATACCTTTGTCTTATATTTGCCATGACTTCATATTTACATATGACTTCATTAGAAGAGCTGCCAGAGCAGGGCATATGGACTAGATAACGTGCAAAGGTGCACTTGTGTTGGCTTCTGTGTGGGTTGTGTGAATAGTGGTAACATCACAGTGACCAGTCTGGAGAACTCCTGTTTCTGCTTTTACATACAGGGACTTTACTGATGGTGGACAGTGAGGAAGAATATTTCCCTGAAGAGATCACCAAGTTGAGGAGGGATGTTGATAATGGACTTTCACTGATAGTCTTTAGTGACTGGTACAACACATCTGTGATGAGAAAAGTCCCGTTTTATGATGAAAACACAAGGTACTGACTTATTATTTCCAAGTACTTTGGGAAATAAAATGCCATAGAATTGCACATATTACCCTAAAAGTCCCCAATGTGATGCGCTGTACTTCAGCACTTGGATGTTACCTGTAAGAAGTTGCTACCTTAAGTAGCAGAACTGACCTTAGGCTTCACATTAAGGAGCATAGCTACCCATTTTATCATGATTATGGAGGCCTCTTTGGTACTATGTTCTACTTTTAATGCTAAGAAAAACATTTACAATGAAAAGAAATAAGAAATTGGAGACGAGACCAACAAGTAAAAATGGACATGTTTTTACTTCAGGATAGCAGAATAGAAAGAAGATGAGCATTGCAAGAGTATCACCAGGTCATGTACCTGTTACTGAAATTATTGCACAGTTATATTGCATATAAAGAAAAAACACATGACATTTTGCTTCGTTATAAAAAATGAGAGTCATTTTTACCTCAGCCAAACAAAGAGCATAAGACTGAATTTCTTGCTAGTAAATTGAAGTTTTTCGTGCAGCTGAAATGCACTGAGAACTTTACATCAGTTTTATTTAGCTCAAAAGCAGTATTGTCAGAGACAGCTGTTCAGATGCCCGTGCAGTTCAAGAAGGCTTTAGGATGTAGTTCATTATTTGAAGGGCTTTGGAAAAGTCTGTATGCAGGAGGACCTGTGACTTTCTGTTAGCCAAACTCTAGGAGTATATTCTGTATACTAATAAGCAGTGTTACACTGTAATTTTTACAGGCAGTGGTGGATGCCTGATACTGGAGGTGCTAATATACCAGCTCTCAATGATCTGCTTTCTGTCTGGAATATGGCCTTTAGTGATGGGCTGTATGAAGGAGATTTTACCATGGCAAGTCATGAAAGTGAGTACTGGAGTCCATTGCCTGCACGGGCTACAGTGGGGTGTCTGGAAAATAGATTTCTGCAAGTTTGAGGTTGAGAGTCAAGGGAACCATTCAGATTCAGTGAAAAGACTCTTGTAAATGATTTCTTAAATTATTTTTTCCTTTGTAGACTTCTTCATGGTATTTGATTTAGCTTTTCAGTTTAAAAGATTTGAAAAGTGTGTAAAGGTGACCTTGTGAAAGCTGTGCATAGCAATGCTTTCACTGCAAATACACACATTGGTCAAAATGTGCCAATTCAGTGCAGTGTTCCTGGGAATGTTTTCTCCTGGGTTTGTTGGGTGGTAGGGAAGGGAGGGAGTGTCATTTTTGGTCTAAACAGCAGTTTTGTGCTGTCTTCCAGTGAATTACGCGTCAGGGTGCAGTATTGCAAAGTTCCCAGAAGATGGCATCGTCATTGCACAGACTTTCAAGGATCAAGGTATGAGCTTCTTGGTGCTGTTCCCTGTGTTTTGAGTAGAACTTTGGGGTCAGTGCACAAGTAAGTTGCAAAGTCTAAAGGTCTAAAAATAATAAATGCAAAACCACATTGACAAGGTATGTATTTTTACATTTTCTCATTTTGCCTAGAACATGTAGCTGATGCCTAACAGGCAGCTACAGTGTGATTCTGTATACAATTATTAAATAATACAATATCCAAGTGTTATATGCAGCCCTGTATTGTGATTGCTGTATGGAAATACATCTGCATGTACGTGTGTCTCTGGAAGGGGAAGAGTTGTGTTGTAATTGTGTTATTTGTTCACGTTTCTCATACATTTTAAATGCTACTGAAATATATCCCCTGATCATTCCCAGATTTAGCATGAGTGTTGTGGTAGCTGTGGTGATCTAAGGATATAAATAAGGAAAATTTTAGTAGACAAAATGTCACCAGAGAAACTCTCATAAGGGAAAATTTTATGCATACAGGATGCCTGTGGCCTCAGACTTGAGTGCTCTGTTCTCTGTGCATTTCCATTCTCTTTTATCATAATATCTTTTCATTTGGGGAGAGCTAATTCAGAACTGTAATGGCAGCAAGCAGTTTAAAAAATAAATCGTGTATTTGACGAGCTTTTAGGAAGTGCTGTGCAGGAGCAAATGACCAGAACTCTTAGGATGTTGCAGGTCAGGTTTGTGCAGATGGGTGTAGAGTGTTTGAGTGTGAGAGCAGATGCACATGCAGTGCTTCTGATGCAACTCAGCAACTGCCAGAGAAGATCAGTGAGTTCATTGTATTTTTGACTTAGGATGTGGAGCAGAGGTGATTACCTAGTGGAGAAATTTTCTGGAACAGTAGAGCTCATCTGTGTGAGCCTTTTGGAGGAAAGACAGTGTCCCTGTATGCCGATGACATACGTCTTTCCTTATGTGAGAGAGAAAGAGTGTCAGTTTGACAAGTAGCCTGCTGGACCTGCTTTTTCTGTTGAATTCTTTTCATTGCAACTCTTGAGGCAGAAGAGCTCTCTGGTTTGCTTCCAGTGTCTAAACACTGTCTCAAGTAAAGGTGATAAATTTCAAATACAAATATGAAATTTGTCTTTATTTTTTCTAATGGGTATAATTTTACGAAGGAAAAGTAGGAAACCTTTAGCCTAAAACCAGCTTTCTGTAGAATTCTGCAGAAGGATGGAAACAACATAAAGAGCAGAACATTTTGATTTTAAACCTTTCGCTGAAGATACGAGAATTTTGTATTCAATGTTGTTAAGATAATCTAGATTGTGAGGTTGTTTCTTCTTCTCCACCAAAGAAAGAAAAAAAATTATTATCAGTAGGAAACTTTACGGTCAGGGTCTTGGAGCAGTTTCATTTTTATCATAACATCATGGGGGTTTTGAAAACTTCTTGCGAAAATGTGTGACATGGTGTGGGGCACTGTTGCATTTGTCAGTTGGAAATGCAAGCTGTGTTGTTTCATGGGTAGATTGATATTGATGCTCTGCAGGCAATGAAATTTATTTGTGCTTTGTTTTAGGTCTTGAAGTTTTAAAACAGGAGACTGCTGTAATTGAAAACGTCCCTATTTTGGGGCTTTACCAGGTTCCTTCAGAAGGTGGTGGCAGAATAGTTCTGTACGGCGACTCCAACTGCCTGGATGACAGCCACCGGCAGAAAGGTGTGTGAGCCCTGGCACGCAGGGACAGTCACTGTCCTGCACTGACAGCTGTCCTCAGGGCGTTTTACAGCCCCCAGAAGCAGATGGTTTTTAGGGCCTCCAAATATTCCTTACTGGGGATGAATCTCACTTCTGCAGAGCTCTACTGAAATGCTGTGAGGTTCATTTACAGCAAAAGAGCACCCCACATTAAAACACCCTCTGATAGATGGGGCTGTCCCACACACACTTTTTTTTTCTGTTCCACAAGCTTTGGGGGCTGATCTTTGGGGTGGGCTGTTTCTGCAAGGGGGGTTTGGTTTGTGGGGTTTTTTTGATTTTTTTTGGGTGTTTTGTTTGCAGAAGGCACTAACAGTTACACGTTCTTGATCTGAAGTTGTGAAGAGGCCGTTAGGAGAACCTTCCACTTTTTCCCTAGTTACATCTTCAGAATGTTTATATAGAACAGTGGATTTTATCTTTTGAGTTTGCACTTCATCTTGCCTTGTTCCCTTTGCAATGTGTCCTGTGAGGATTTATGGTAATGTTCAGTGTTTCAGTTGTGCGTTACTATTTTCAGGTTATCCTACTTTGACACAAAACAGCTGGTGTAAACATGTCAGAAAGTAGGAACTTGCATTTGTTGTCAAAGCATTTGTTTGCAGCTCTAGGTAACAGCTGTGTCAGGTGTGTGTGTGTGGGCTTTCTGTGGCTCCCAGAGAAGTCATGCTCTCTGCCTACACACTATGGCTGATTCTTATAAAATCTTTGTTCTAGCACTTTTTCTGATCTGACTGCAAATTTTTAAGAGGTTGTTTAGCTTTCTCATGACATGTAAAGCACAAGCTGGTAGATCTGTGGCGTGAGGGGAGGAAGATAATCCAATATGTGAAATCTTTTTCTGCATTTCCACTGAGCAGAACTGAATTTTCCTTTTGTGATGAAAAGTACACCTATAATTTTTTAAGCTTTTGTCACTGACATTTTAAAATACTACGTTATGTAATCGATCCCTTGCCTAATTTTTTAAAGTTTGAATCAACTTGCTGCCTACGGGGGCTCTCCATCTGTAGCTCATTTCTTTCTCTACCATACATTTTGGGGTTTCTTAAGAGTTCTCTGATTTTTCCTTATCTGCCTTTGGATTGCTTCCTGTGAGTTGCTCTAACACCTGCACACTGGCGCCTTAGTGCTTGCTGCAGGTTATTGAAAACACATAACAAAAGAGAAGATACATAGCTTTAAAGTAGGTAATAGAAAATAATGCTTTGTGACCTCCCTAATACTGTTAAATTCAGTGTGACGTATAAAGCAAGAAAGAGTGGAATGCTCTAAAGAAATCCTTTAAAATTAGCTTTTAAATTGTAAACCAGGATCTGTGTCTCCTGCAGAGACATTGGTGGCTTTAACTGAAGAAAATTCCTAACATTTGTGAATATAAATCCTTAAAATCTGTTTGACCTCTTTGAAAAATCAAAAGTGAGGGTTTAAGGGACACTGGGATTATGAAGATTAACTCCCATTCTCAGCCAACTGTTCCTAGGGGCAGAAGTTTGAGAAAAATACTTTGCTGTGTAGTGGAAATAAGTGATAAGGCATTGTCCTACTCCTGCAAAGGGAAGCTTTAGGGTTGTGATGTGAACTAGCTGGAGTGCTTGTTCCTTAGGGGTAGCTCTGGATTAAGGTAGTAATAATTCAGGAGAGAATCAAAGCGAGGGATCATGAGCTTTTGAAGTGCAAAGGAAAGCCATGATCATGTGTATTGTGGTGTTGATTCCCAGCCTAGTCTGTACCACAGCTGCTGTAGGTTATGCTTGTACCTTTAGCTGGGATGTAGCCAGAATGTTTCTCCTTTGTTTATTTTTTAAGCTTGAGAAAGCAAATGAGTCATATCCTTGCACTGTAAGCACTACCTTGTTCTTTCTTCTCTTTGCAAGGTATTTGTTTTGTCCTTTCAAAAAAACAGTTGGTTCTCCATTTCCCTGTTAAAAATTGTACCCAAAACTCAGAGCTTTCTTTCCTTCCACTGAAGAACCTCATGATTTTTGTCAAAACTGGGATAGCCTTGCGCAACCTGGAATTCCTGTATTCAAAACTTTTTTTTGTGTTCTCCCCCAGAGAGCCTGGTTTGGTACACAAGGGATGATATTTTAAGATGAACAGTTAATGTTATGTTTGTGTGTTGCAGGGGAATGTGGGGTGTGTGTTGAAAGTTGCACCTTTCTGAAAGTGAGCCTAGAACTTCAGGAGAAAAGCAAGGGCCAGCAAAATGGATTGTAATTCTAGATGTCACTAAAGCCTTCTTAGCAGAAAGATAAGCCATTTTAAATGTGGCATAATGTATGTCTTGTTTTGGGGCTTGGGGCTGTGAAATGCACAGATTGCTTTTGGCTGCTGGATTCCCTGCTGCAGTACACGTCCTACGGGGTGATGCCGCCGAGCCTCAGCCATTCCGAGAGCAGGCAGCGGCCGCCGTCGGGAGCCGGCTTCTCCCTCCCCGAGCGCATGGAAGGTGAGAGAGAGCCTCAATGGCCAAGCACAACCCCAAGCTGAGGGGCTCCCAGGGCAGGAATGCTGGGGCAGACCCTTTGAGTTACGTGCCAGTAAGGCTGGTTTGCAGTGAGCTCTACAAGGTTCTGCTGTTTCACTGGAAGAGAGCACATTTTGCAGGGATTTGTTGTGATACAGTTGTGATTAGACTGAAGAAAATGTTCTTTTCATAAAGTAGGAATGTTCAGGTGCCTGGTTCTGCAGAGGGGCGTTCTACTTACTAGCTACAGAGCATTATAAAGCATTCAGTCTTATCTCACATCCTGCCAGAAAAACTTGGATTAACTGCTATGGTAGATGGAGATTCTTACTGTTGTGTAAGGTACCCTTAGGTTAATTCTGATATTTAGCTGTGAGTCCTCATTACTGTAAACAGCTCCTGGGTTTACAGCAGCACTGTTTAGCTCAGGGTCAGTGTGGGTAACGTTTATCTTGCCTGTCTTTGGGTAAGCCAGTCTCTGCTGTGAGTTGCAGGTAACCATTTGCATCGATACTCAAAGGTGCTCGAGGCTCACTTGGGAGACCCTAAACCCCGGTCCCTTCCTGCTTGTCCTCACCTGTCCTGGGCCAAACCACAGCCTTTGAATGAAACTGCCCCCAGGTTAGTATATGTCTTTCTTATACAAGAAGTCTCACTTTTGAGTTCAGCTGAAAAATTACTTGTTCTATCTGCTTTTCAAAGAGACAGCTGTAATGCCTTTTCCTAGGAAAATACCAGATTGCAAAGAGGAAATAATGCTTAATGCCTCTTCAGTGAAAAACTCTGACTCACCTAATAGCTACCCTATGAAACTGCGATTTTAAAAATAACTTCACGAGTCACTGTTGTGATTGAGTGATTCCAACTTTGAGTGAACAGTTATGATGAAACCCATCGTCATCGTGTGCCTTGGAAAGAGTTTTCTGAAGCATCTTCTTGGACAGCTCTCCTAGTGCTGCCTTCTCTCGTGTCATTTGTCAGTCCCTTGAAGGAAAGGGCGCAGCACACAGCCCTTGCTTGTCTGCTGGGCTGCTGGTGGTTACTTTTGGAAGTCTGAGTGCAAGAAAGGGAGTTGTTGGTAAATAGTTGCTAATCTAGGTTGTGTCCCTGTGGTGTCTGAGTTTAAGTTTGGGGGCCTGACACCTGCAGAAGGATCGGGTCATCATTCGGGTCCAGACTAGTGAGTTATATGTAGGTTGTATACGCACTGTCACTTTCTCTGTATGTTGCTACAAAATTCTTTGCATTAATGAAGTAAGTGGGCAGACACCTCTGTCTTTAAATTTCTTCTAGCAACCTTTGGAAACATCAAAAATTACTGTCAATTGACCTTGATAAAGTGGCACTGCCCAGTTTTCGACAGAACCGACCCCAAGTGAGACCATTGTCCCCCGGAGAAAGTGGAGCATGGGACATTCCTGGAGGTAAATACTGAAAAGTTTGAAAGTTGCTGTTTTGGTTTTGCTTTTTGCATAAGCTTTGACAAAAACCCCAAACAGAGCGCAGCCATATGAAAGGCCACTGTTTATTTTCAGTTGTGAAAAACATGCATATAATAGTATGGCTGTGTTATAAAAGGCTGTCTGATGATTTTTTTTGCACATGAATAGTTTGTTCAATAGAAAGTGTGCATGACACTGGGAGGAAGATCTTGGTGGGTGCATTTTGATAGTTGAGGTTTGTTTGGATGCTGTTCAAACTGATGGGTCAGCAGCAGCCCCTGTCCTTGTTAGCAGTGACCACATACCCACTGCTAATTAAAATTCCTTCTGTGAGTGCACAAAAGCAGAGTCCAGAAGAGTTTGTCAGAGTGGTGCCTTGGGCGAGCTGTTAGACTGACAAATGATGTCTAGCAGTCAAACAGCTTTCAGGTGGGCAGCTCTCCTGTACAAGCTTGGCACTGCAGGCCGAGCTAGAAGCATATGGAAAGCCTCGTGTGTGCTCTTTTCCCAGTCTGAGCTGCTAGACCAGAGACACCTGTAAAAATGAAGGGTTTGTTTCTCTAGCTCATCCTCACTGTGTGCACAGTCTCTGGAGCAAGCAAGCATGAAATCACTTCCCTCGTTCCATCAGGATTTGAATTACAGCAATTACTTAGTAGTAAGATTATGGTCAAGTGTCTGCATCTTTCTTCTAATGCAAAACAGAAGATTGTTGTTACAGGAGAAATCTGGGCTATGCTTTCATGTGCCCAAATAGGTCAAGGTGGAAATGCTGGTGCTTTTCTGTAACGTTAGCATCCCATCTGATTTTCGCTAATCGGTCTGCAGCTGTTAATCTTCCTGTCTGAAATGTAATCTGATTAATGGCTGCCTGGGCTTTGAACAAGAGTTAGCAGCAGATCCTTTTGGTAGATGGCATTAGCACCACAAAGCCATCGTGGCTCACGTGGTAGCTGCTGGCTTCCAAACCTCTTTGCCTTTCTAGGTATAATGCCAGGCCGGTACAACCAGGACGTGGGACAGACCATTCCTGTCTTTGCCTTTCTCGGTGCCATGGTGGTCCTGGCGTTCTTTGTGGTGCAGATCAACAAAGCGAAGAGCAGGCCAAAGAGACGGAAACCGCGCGTGAAACGACCGCAGCTGATGCAGCAGGTTCATCCACCAAAGACACCTTCTGTGTGAAAGCTCTGCCTTGCCAAAGATGACCTCCTTTGACTGCTTGCTTTCTGGGGCAATGGATCGCTCCCAGTGGAGGTGCAGCGAATGTGCACCTGACATCATCTCATAGTCTTTGGTTTCTGGAGAGAAAAAAAGAACCTCAGTTATCATCTGTACATAAAACTGCAGCTTTAAGCAGCTGAAGCCACCAAAGACTTGAATACTGTTTAAATGGCTGCTTAGTCACTACATATCCCAAGAAGGGGAAAATGGACTTTTTTTTAAGCTGACCAAACTAAAATTTATTTGTTTAGAGGCTATTTTCTATATTTATTGTTGGGGAGGGCGGGGGAAAAGTCACTTTAAGGACCTCTGCTAAGGCAAAATAAGTGCATTTTTTTGGATGGAATGCAATTTTCTAGAATGGATTATGCTGAAGAATATAACGTGCACCATTAAAGGAGGAAGGGACTGAGAGAGACCAGTACAAATCAGTGAGGCATACTCCTGCAGTTTATTTTTATAAAGCCAACTACCATGATGTTTTGTAATTTTTGGTCACGATTTCACCGTTGTTGGTGAAGCGGATTTTTCAATAAATATGTTATCTATATGAAGCAAAAACAGCATGCTAAGTGGCTCTTCTTTCCACTTGCAGTCAAAGAGAGCAAATTGTTGGGTAGAGAAGATTTTCATGTCACCTCTCTTCCCACCATATCTTTGTCCTTACCAGTGGTATCCCAAGTTGCAGACTTTCCTTTGGAGCACTGGGCAGTCATATAAACAGTGATTCCTCTGAGTGAGCACAGAGTTCCGGAAACCTTCAAAACTTAGCAGCACTTGATAAAGAGAGAGTTCTCAAAGAGCTGAACAGAAAACTGTTATGGGGATAGCACCTAGCAGCACTATGTGGTGACACAGAGATGAAAACCCAGTCTCCTTTGGTTTGTCCTGCTTGAAAGCCTATGAATTGTCACTGGCTTAAATCAGGATGCAGGCACAAGTTTCCCCTGTCCGTACGGTGCCAGTTAATGTTGCCATAATTGAAATAGCTTCTCTCTTTTGTAGTGAAGCTCCCTGCCAACTGCTGTCATCATTGCTCCAACTGAGCACCTTTTCCTAGGAGGAGCCAGGAGGTGGTGGCTGCCTGTGTTTGTGAATGGAATGGCAGGTAAGCAGTGTGCCCTGGTGAACGGTCCTGGGTGAGTTTGTGGGCAGCTCTGGGCATGGCTGGAGAAACAGGAGACAGGGACAGCCCTGCTGGGCAGTCTGCACCCATCCTCTTAGGGCTTACCAGCAGGGAAGGAAGTGGGCTGTGGGAAGGGCACTGCAGGAGAAAACTTTGCTCCATGTAGTCTGGGACAAGCCTATCCAGGTAGCCATGGATGGGGTTTCTCAGTGCATGAGTGTCGTGCAAAAAAGATTGGGCAAACCAATTTTCCATGACTTGAAGAGTGGTTGCCTTTTTCCAACATTTCTGTTCTTGAGGATGCACTGGAAGAGGCAACATCCTGTTGCCATGGCAGACAAGGCACTGAGCTTTTGCTTTGGAGCCATTAGTGGAAGCTTGTTAGGGCTGAGAAGATGGTCCCAGGGTTGGGCTGCTTGTGCCATCCCAGTGGGGCTGAAGCCTCTTGCTCCTCCCTTTCTGAACACAGATCCATAATGACAGGGAGAGGGATTGTTTCAGCATCTCACCTGTGGCATTAGAGTCTCTCATAGGACCAGCCAGCAGCAACTGTGCAACTTGTCCAGGTTGTAAAAAATCTATCAGTAGAGGTGTGAAGTCTTAAGGGCCAGACCTCAAAAGGGATTGCAGGTAGCAAAGCATAATTGTGATCAGTGTTTTTATTTGTATGAAACAAGGACTGTCTATTTCTATTTTTACCTTGTAGTCTTCAAAGATAATAATGTGGAAAACATTAACAGCCCTTTTTCCACCTGCCAAGGGGACACAGCAGCAGGTAAAGCTGCCAACCCACAGGGACCCTCAGGTTATGGCTTGCAGCCCAGGGGCTGGAGCACCCAGATAAATGGGAGAAAGGAAGGAAAATACAAGGAGCCCAGAGCCACTGAGCAGAGAAGCTGTCTGGTGCTGCTGTGTTGTGTGGGAGATGAGCTGCACCTCTTTGGTTTGAGGTTCTTCCATCAGAGGGAGACTGGAAAGCTTTGGTGCCACTTCTCAGGTTGGTGCTAATGAGGAGACCTGCTCCTCATTGCAGCACTAATGAGAGATTAGAGCCCCACTGCAGCCTTGAAACCAGAATCAAGCTGTATCAAAGCACCAGTCCGAATTAAGAGCCTTTCCCAGTGGCTGGTATTTTACAGCCCAGTGGCCAATTTCTAAGTTGTAGAGGCCAATTATTTCTGAAGCCTTTGGTGTGCAGCTAATGAAGACTTGGAAGGGCCTTTCTGAGTGTTTATAAGCCCTGTAGGCGGCAGAGATGTAATGGAGGTGGCAGGCACAATTAGCCATCCATAATTCTTCCTAGCAGCTGATTAAAGTCTCTTTATCCGTCTTACCAAGATCAGAAGGGCACATATTTGGGAAATCAAAAATGCATTAGGGGCTGTCAGCCAATGCCAGGGCCTGTGTGCTGAGCTCTGGGGCAGTGGCATGTGCCAGGAATGGCACAGATCTGTGTGTCCCATGTCGGGAATGGGCTCCTCATTCCTGTGGGGTGCAGCCTCCTCTGTGCAGGTCCTCTGCAGCATCAGTCACCCCATCCCCATCCTGTTAACCTGGCATCCCCTTCGCCTGCGTGGAGCAAGGGGTGGAATGGGGTGGCTCCTCTCCAAAGTCTCCCAGTGCAGGAAAGCACCAGTGGGCTTTTAGCTGCTGCGGAGACACGCAGGGGAGCTGGCCTCATCCTGCACCCAACGAGTTATCAGGGGTGTGAGCTGCAGCTCCCGGGGCACTCCCTAATGCCCCTTGGTGGCAATTTCATGCCTGGGTGAACAGAGCAGGAGGAGGGAGGCCTCAGTCCGCCCAGCCCTGTGGTGATAATTTCGGGGATAGTGAGAGCACGAGCCCCCAGCCCCTCTGCCCCGGCCCCTCGCCGGGAGCTGAAGGGGCTGCTGTGTTCCGTAGGAGCGCCCTGAGAGCCGGGGGTGCCGCGCGGGGCCGTGAGCAGGACGGGGCTGTCTGCGGGCCAGCTCCTGCCAGAGCTTCCCATGGCCGCCTCCCGCCCGTCCNCCGGCCACAGCCCTGCCGGGACGCGCCGCGATGGAGCGGGCGGCGGGCGAGGGCCGGCCCCTGCTGCCGGCGGCGGGGCGCTCCGCCGGGCTCTCCTCGCCCGGCCTCTCCTCCGCCGGCGCCGTCTTCATCCTGCTCAAGTCTGCGCTGGGCGCGGGGCTGCTCAGCTTCCCCTGGGCCTTCGGCAGGGCCGGCGGGGCCGTCCCCGCCCTCCTGGTTGAGCTGGTAAGGGCGGACTCGGGGCGGGGGGACACGGGCGAGGGGCTGCGGCAGCGGCAGCCCCAAAGGGAGGCGAGGGGCGCCCGTCCGGGGAGGGAACAGAGGGAGAGGACGCACCTGCTCTGGTACTGGAGCTGGCGGGGACTCCCTTCGTACGGCACCCCCGTCCCGACCGCGGCAACATCCTTAGGTTTGTTGTTGCGATGCCACCTTAGGGATGCTCTTTGCAGCTGAAGCTACACTTGTAGCTGGCTTGTAGCTCAGCTCAAAGTAAATGGGCGTCTGTTCCCGTATATGCCCCAAAACCCCAGATCTAAACCCAAAGTATCACATAAGGCTGTGTCTCCATCCATTTGCTGACCTTTGTTACCCAGGACCACAAGGTGATCTGGCCGGTAACCTGGTCCCTGGCCGTGGGCCTGCTGAGTCCCCTTCTGGTCTGGGGGTGATGGAGAGTTGGCATGGTGCTTCTTGCTGGCTCTGTCCCCGCAGGGCTCGCTGGTGTTCCTGGTGAGCGGGCTGGCGGTGCTGGGCTATGCCGCGGCCCTCAGCGCCCAGCCCACCTACCAGGGCGTGGTCCGGGCCGTGTGCGGGGCGGCTGTGGGGAAGCTCTGTGAGGTCTGCTTCCTCCTCAACCTCTTCATGATCTCCGTGGCCCTCCTCAGGGTGGTGGGCGACCAGCTGGAGAAACGTGAGTTGTTTCCCTTCACTGTGTTTGGGGCTTGCTTGGGGCCGGCAGCTCTCAGGAGTGGGAGGAAGGTGCTCCCACCTGGGCTGGGGTCACCCCCAAGGTTTTCCTGGAAATTCTGAGGACATGGGGCTCCCTGGCTCTGCCGTGGTGTGATGCTCCCGACCTCCTTGGACCATCTTTCAGAGTGCAGCTGACCCCCTGCTGCCCCCCACAGTGTGTGACTCCCTGTACCCCAATGGGACACTGAGTGGGGGCCCCCAGCTGCCCCCCTGGTATGTGGACCAGCGCTTCACCCTCTCAGCTCTCTGCGTCCTCGTCATCTTCCCGCTCTCTGTTCCCCGAGAGATCGGCTTCCAGAAGTACTCCAGGTACCACCTATGGTGGCCCACCCCTAGGTACCCTGTACCCCAGGTTACCTCCTCCCAAGACCCTCTGGGGCCATGGGAACCTCCCTCCTCCCCCACTGCTGGCTGTGTGCTGATGCTCTCCCATGCCCTGACAGCATCCTGGGCACGCTGGCTGCTTGCTACCTCACTCTGGTCATCATCCTGAAATACTACCTGCAGGCAGAGAGCCTGCGTTTGACTGAACCCCCCCAGCCCTCCAGGTAGGAGGGTCAGCCCCATGTCCCTCCTGCCCTGAACTCCATGGCATGAGCAGTGACATGGGGGCAGCGCTGGAGGCGGGGCAGGGGTGGCACTGGGCCCTGTGTGTGGTGGGGGTGAGCTGGGGACAGCTCACAGTGGATGGTAGCTCCCAGCCCCAGCTTTCACCCCAGCAATACCCCTTTCTCCCAGAATCACTGGGCAAGAGATTCCCATAGTGGCATCCAGACCACACAGTTTATGACATGAAGGTTTCTTCTCCATGAGAGCCTCATGCCCATTGCTCTGTGCTTCCTCTTCACATGCCACAGGCCCTTCTCCTGGACCTCCATCTTCAGTGTCATTCCCACCATCTGCTTTGGCTTCCAGGTAGGTCACCCTGGCCCCTCCGGCCACAGCTGCCAGGACAGTGCTGGCAGCCCCCCATGGCATCCCAGACCATGGGGATGCCATCCCTTGAAGGGCAGGTTGCAGGAAAGGGGGCCTGTGGTTGTCACCAGAGGTGGCTGTGGGGCAGGACACAAGTGCTTGGGAATGGGTCAGAGTGGGACAGGGCACCCATAGGTGGGAGAGGGGATGCTGGGGGTGGGGGCTGTCCCCGCATGGGGTCCCAATGCTGTCCCCCCTTGCCTTGCAGTGCCACGAGGCATGTGTGGCCATCTACAGCAGCATGCGCAACCAGAGCTTCTCCCACTGGGTCACTGTCTCTGTGCTCTCCATGCTCATTTGCCTGCTCATCTACTCTCTCACTGGTAACGCCAGCACCAAACCCTTCACTCCTCCTTGCCCCGGGGGTCCCCTCTCCCCTTGGCTCATCCATCCTGCTGGGAATTCCTCTGTCCTGCTCGCTGCACAGCCACTCACCCCCACCTCCCTGTCAGCAGGGCTCTATGGCTACCTGACCTTCGGCAAGGCTGTGGCGTCCGATGTGCTGATGTCCTACCCCGGGAATGACCCGGTTGTCATTGTCGCCCGCCTGCTCTTTGGCGTCTCCATTGTCACTATTTACCCCATTGTGGTGCTGCTGGGCAGGTGAGGGGCGTGGTGACAAGCCAGGTGTCCCCTCAGCCGGTGCAGCTCCCCTGGGTGCCATCAGACCCCGCAATCCTTCCTCCCAGATCCGTGGTGAAGGACTTGTGGGCAACCCCGAAGCGCGGGGCCGTGGCGGTGTCTGAGGCACAGGAGCAGCGGGGCCGGGTGGCACTGACTGTCACCTGGATGGCTGCCACACTGGGCATCGCCCTGTTCGTCCCCGACATCGGCAAAGTCATCGAGCTCATCGGCGGCATCAGCGCCTTCTTCATCTTCATCTTCCCAGGCAAGAGTAGGCATGGGGAGGGAGGAAAGTGGGAGGGGGTCACTGGTGCCAAGGGCATCGCTGCAGTGGGAAGTGGCCTGTCCTGGCCCCATTTTGGGGGTGCAGGGCTGTGCTTGTGGGGGACAATGCAGTGGGGCTGGGTGAGGGGTGCTGTGTTGGGGCTGAGCTTCTGCACTGACAGCAGGGCTGTGCCTCGTGTGCATGACTGGGACCCGCAGCCTTGGGCCACGCAAAAAGTGAGTGTCTGTGCTCAGCAGTGGTGGGGGCAAGGGAAGGGACAGGGTGTGGTATCCCATGGGCCATGGCCCAGGCAGATCCCTGGGGGTCACCCTGGTCAAAGTGGGAACCGTGCAAGGAGGGGGATTTGGGTGTGGAGAAAGGTGCTCTACTGGGGCTGTGCTTGGAAATGTGCCTGGACACCAAGGCTGTGTCCAGTCATCAAGGAGGTGCCCGGGTACCAGAGTGACTTTATGGACAGAAGAGCTGTGGGGTTTGGTGGCACTGGGTCACCCAGTGGGGGCTGGAGTGGAGGCTGGTTGGGGGTCAGAGGGGCAGGGTGCCCCAAGACAGGAGGCCAGCAGGTGTTCAGTGTCTGTTATGACAGGGTGGTGTGTCCTATCTCCACTCCTGTCTGGAGGGGCTGGGGCACAGCAGCAGCCCCTGTCAGGGGGACCTGACATGGTGCTGGTGAATTTTAGGATAAGTGTGTACTTTAGCGTGTCTGCGATGCCCCTGGGGAGCAGCAGAGCCTGAGTGAGGGTGGAGGTGTGTGGTGGGTGGAGGGAGCACCTCAGGACATCAGGGTCCTGGTCAGGAGGGTGCTCTGGGGGGCCCATGGACACCTGGGGAGGGGCGAGGGTGCCCCAAAGGGTGCCAAATTGCTGGAGGGGCCAAGGCAGAAGGTGAGCAGGGGCATCCAGGTGGGTGACAAAGGCTTGGAGAGGTCCCTTGGGGAGACCTGCCAGAGCCTGAGCCTGTCATGAGGAGAGGGGACAACACGAGCTGGGACGATGGAGACTACAAGGGGACAGTCCCAGCCTGTCCGGGACAGTCCGGGAAGGAGCACAGTGCTGAGGACCCTCTGACAGAGCAGCAGCCGGGTTTGGGGTGAGTGCTGCATCCCAGGGGCTTAGCATGGGGCCGAGGGGGGCTGTGTGCCCGGGGAGGAGGGAACAGGGAGGTACAGACCCAGGGGTCGGGCTTGGGGCTGGAGCCGGGGAGGGGACAGGGCTGGAAGCATGTGTTATACGATGGAGCTGGGGTTGTGTGGGAGTGGTCGTGCCCGAGCACAGGCATGTGCACAGGTGGATGTGGGTCTCTGCTCCTTCAGCAGGGCCACTGGGCACAGGCAGAATTGGGAGCGATCTTGTGATGGCATCTGCTAGCTTTTTGACCAAGGTTTGTGTGTCATTGCAGTGGAGACTGGGGTTGGCCCACAGGGGCTGCTGGCCTCTTCAGCCATCGACTGGGAGCGATGCAGAGGAGGCTGACCCTGCAGAGAGCTCCACAGGCAGAGGAGTTGGGGTACGGGGGTGGCCCGCTCCTGAGGTCAGCTCTACCCCGGCAGCCTCTGCTCGTGTCGCTGCAGGGCTGCTCTCATCGCCTGGGGGGTTCTCTCCGTTCTCGGCGGTGCCTTCGTCTGCGGGCAGAGCGCTGCCCTGGCCGTGCTGGGGCTGCTGCGCTGAGGGACCACAAAGCCCCGTCGGGACCCCGCCCTGACCCCCCTGCCATCCTGCCCCGGCCGGATGTCCCGAACACAGCCACACCACTGGATCCCATGGCGGTTTTATTTGGCATCACCGTCCCCGTTGTACAGTGGCTAATAAAGACAGGAGAGGATATTGGCAAGGGTCCTGTGCCACACACCCTGAGGGACACCCCAGGCACAGTGGAGTGGGTGTGGGACTGGCACAGACAGACAGACGCACAGACGAAGTACAGACCCCAGGAAGGAGAGGAGGCAGCCACCCTCATGCCTGCAAGGCACGAGCTACAAGTGTGCACATGCAAACGAAACCCCTTGGGACCCCCCCTACACCTGGAAAGGACTAAGGGGCACCTTGGGAGCAGGGAAACCCCCCTCTGCCACCACCCTGACTCCTCCCTGGGACACGGGTCCCCATCCCTGCAGGCACACAAACACTGCACCAGGCACAGCTTCAACCACCCCCAGTCTCCTCCCTGGGTGGCCCCTGGGGACTTGGCACAGACCCCCAACCTAATCCCTGCTCTCAGGGGGGGTTCCAGCCTCCCACCTACCACTCCCATTCCTGCTTCCTAGTGTCTGCACCCACTGCCCCCCCTCCCTGCCTACCTATGTCTGGGGGATGTCCCCCTCCCCAAACCCTGCCAGCCCCTCCCTAGCAGTCCTTTCCCCCAGACCACCCCACGCCCGGGAGAGATGATCCCTGTGATGGGGTAGCTGAGGGAGGACTCTCTGGGCTGGGGGACACACACACAGGAGTTTCCTTCACTGCAGCCAGGTCACACCTCCCCCAGTCACGGCCACCCCGCAGAGGGGACAGGTGGTGGCGGGCCCCCGGCACCGACGGTCACTCTCGGCTCAGGGTGCACCAGGCAGCTGCAGGGGAACATCACTGGAGGGTCACCCCTGCCCAGCCCCATGTCACCCGGACCCCAGACAGCCAGCTCAGCTCGTGCTGTCCTTTGCACCATGCCACCTGCCCACCCTTGCTCCCCAACAACTGGAGGGGTGCTGGCTGCCCAGGGCTCCCTGTCCCCCACCCTCTGGGGTGGCAACCCTCCTACCTGGCACGGCCACACTGGAGATGGCCTCGGGCTGGCTGAGCGTGTCCACCTTGACGTGCTGGAAGCCCTTGCAGGTGGCACTCTGCAGGTGCCTGCGTCCAGGTGGGAGACAGCAGGTGACACCCAGCGCCCCCAGAAACACCATCCCAGCCCCCCACAGCACCACGGGCTCTGGCAGGGCTGGCTGCCAGCAATCCTGCTCGCTTCCCCTTGTGCAGAGCACCCTGCCTTGGTTCAGGACACTGACCCCTCCCATCACCACATCCAAAGGCACTCCCAGATGGGAGGTGTAGAGAGACCCTCCCCAGCACCCCTGTCCTGTTTACAGGGACAGCCCTGGGACAGACAGACAGCTCCTCAGTCCTGCCATCAGACAGAGCTTGGGGCTCAGCTGTTCTAACAACCCTCCACACCCAATCATCCCCAAATGGGCTTTTTCATCCCCTCCCCTACCTCTTCCAGTCCTCCTCGGTCTCCCAGAATTCATAGACGATGAAAGTGACCCCATCAGGCAGCTTCACCGCAGTGACGCTGGCAGAAACAGGAGAGGGGGTGAGCCCCAACATGGGGCATCCCTCCCCCCTCTGCAGCCACAGGTGTGCTCTAGGGTGGGCTACTGAGGGGGGGACCCTGCCCCAGGAGCCCAGGTAGGGGTAGCACCCCCCTCTCCATTCCAGCACTTCCCAGCCCATGCAAAAGCAATGCTGGTGGCTGAGCATGACTACATCCCAAATCCTGGCTGTTTTGCCTCAGTCCTTCACTTGGTCCCCACTCCAGCCCACGCCCAGCCCCCCATGTCCCCAGCCCCCCGACATGCAGCTGCTGATGGTACCCACTGGAAGCAGTCCCGCTCCCCGGCCACGCTCTTCAGGTACTGCTTCAGGGAGCTGCAAAACTCGCCCAGGTGCTTGTGTGACACCGTCATCTCGTTCCGCACCAGGAGCAGGTACTGCCGGGCCCCCAAGCACAGCATGTGAGACCCCCAGAGACACAGTGACCCGCCCCAGCGTGGCTCTGTGCTGCAGGGGCACCCCAGCACCCATGGGTGGGCACACTCACCGTGCAAGCCGTGCTCTCGCTGTCCGACAGCCGCTGATGCAGGTCAAACCAGAGTGTCTGGGAAAAGGGGAATAAGCAGCAGAGGGGTGGTGGATTGGCTGAGGCTGCCTGTCCCTCCCTGCTTGGTGGGTTTCTGTCCCCAGCGTTTGCAATGACTGTGCCCCTTCTCTACAGGAAATGGGCTCCAAGAGCTGCATTGCACTTCCAGTCAGGACCCTTCAAAAAGTTCCCTGTGCTCCCATTGCAGCCAACATCCCCAACACCAAGTCCTCATCCCTGCCCCAAAACAGCTGGGGCAAGGTCCCTGAATTGTCCCTGGGGTAGCAGGACAGCCCCACACAGGGAAATGCTGGCCCTTACCTTGTCCTCCAGCTTGCCAATCAGCTTGGCCAGCCTGTTGATCTGCCCCTCCAGCCCCTCTGCCTTGGTGTCAGGGGAACCTGCACAGAGCCATGAGACAGTGACGGAGTGAGGGGCACCTGCAGGCACTGCCTGAGAGTCCTGTGCTGCTGCTGGGACTTGAGTGCTCCAAGCCACCCCAGGCAGCCAGCACTTACCAGTCTGGAAGCTCTTTCCTTGCTCCCTGGGGACCATCCAGGTGCTGGAAGAGTAGCTGGGTGCGGGGTTGTCATACCAGGTGTCACTCAGGCCGTGACCATCCTTGCTGGGGTAGTGCCTGCAACCAGAGAGCACACAGGGTGTCAGGGCAGCAGATCTGGGCACGCACAGAGTGGCATGAGCCAGCCCTGGGGAGCCAGCACTGCAGCATCCTTTCTGGCAGCTCTACCAATGGTGCCAGACCCCTTGGAGAGCAACAGTGCCCACTGTGCTCAGGCAGTGCAGGCATCCTTCCTGCACCATCCTTTGCCATCAGCCAGTGTGGGGAGAGGGTCAGAAACAGAGGAATGTCAGTGGGCTGCTCCCAGCAGCCATCACTTTCCTTTGCTGCTTATGGAACAGCACAGCCCTCCTGGCACCACCAGCAGCCTTCAGAGGCTTTTTCTGTCCTAGACTGACACCTGCAACATGGGGCATTCAGGCCCCTGAAGCTGTGCCCAGCCAGCTGCACCTTACTGGGGCTGGTTTTGCAGTCCAATGGCTTTGGTGACTTTCAGAGAGGAGAAGCTGCTGTCACCCAGGTTGCCCATGCCCGAATGGCTGCCTGTGAGCAGAGGCTGGGTATCCCACTAATTGACTGCAGCTGCAGTTCTCCTGGAGAATGGAAGCACATCCACTGTAGCATTTCCTCCACCCTACTTTCTTTGTCTGGGTCTACAAAGCACATTTGGCCCAGAGGTTGCTGAAAGATAAAAAAAACAGTCCTGAGATACTTCCACAGATGGAGCATCCATAATCACCATCCAGCACCAGATCCTCAGTGGTCCTCCCAGGACCTCATTTATTTGCAAGCCAGAGAGAATGCTGAGACCTGCCATCCTCACAAGGGCTTGCAGCTGCCATCCATGCGTGTGAGATGGGAATGGGTTTGCGGAAGAATGACCCTCTCCTTCCTCCTCCACCAACAGGAAGCCTGTGCCACAGAGGGAGAGGCTGAGCAGCTCAAAGGATTTCCAGTGTTTCCTTCCAGCAAGAGCAGCTCCGTGCCAGCTGACTGTTGACAGAAGTGCCTGGGAGCCCTGGCTCCTCTTGGCATCTTTTGTTAGTCAAGCAGCTCCCAGCTGGAGACAACTGAATGCCCTGGAGCAAACAGTCCTGAGATCAGCCAGCGGGCACCACACCAGCCAGCATCTCCCTGCACTTCTGCCCCTGCCCTGGCACCCGGCTCCTCCAAAGCACAATTGCTGGGTTCTCTTTCCCAAGCTAGCCCAAGAATCAGCCAGTGTGGGCTCCACCATACATGGAACATGATGTGTGGATCTGGTCCCAAAGAACATCTCCAAGATAAGGAAGCGGGAACAACCATAAAGGTTGCAGGAGCATCCCTTTGCTACAGGCTGTGCAATTATACCACTGCTGGTCCTGGACAACTCCCTGTCAATAGACAGGAAATTAGGCAACAACAGAGAGAGATTTATTTTAATCACAATTTAATGAGGTGTCTCCATCTTGGACCTCTGCCTTTGCACTTTGTTCTGCAGCCCTTTATTCTCGTGCTTTTTAGGCCACCTCTTTGTCTTCAGACGGATGCAGGAGATAACTTTTTTGTGGGATTTATTTTTTTTTAGCTATTATCTTCATGAGAAAACAACGACAATACTCCCCATTATGATCTGGGCTCAAATAAAAGCCAGCAAAGTCTTTCATGGGCTCTAATTGCTCTGCCTGATGTTGGGTTTGTTTCCTCTTCATTGTTTTTCAGGAGCTTCTACTTCTATTTGTACAAGGTTTGCCACAAAACAAAGAGAAGAAAGAGATGTGAGATGGTGAAATCCACAGCATTCCTGCTAGAAAAGCTGGTGGGATGGTGGCAGAACTGCCCAGGTCTCACTGTGTTCCAGAGCCTGTCTTAGGAAGGAGCTGGGATTTTCACTCTCCATGTGCCCCTCTGGCCGTCCATGGCTCGGGGAAGCCAAAACATCCCCACACAAGCATCCCGAGGCCTCCTGGTTTGAAGGAAGGGCAGGAGAAGGGTTTGTTCCATGACCGTCGGACAAACAGATGGGTTTCCATGACAACCCGTCCTGGTTAGAGCTGGTGATGGTGGCACTCTGGGGAGCTGCATGACACTGTCACCGAGGGGGCTGTGCTGTGTTTTACCTCTGCTGCTGGGAACTCCTTAGAGCTGAGCCCTGCCAGCACTGGGAGAACTCGAAACGGTCCCCTCTGTACTGCCCAAGCTCAGGGGCTTGTGCTGGGCTGCTGGGATGGGGACAGCCCCTCACGACACCAGGGGACAACGTTGCCTGTCCTCAGTGCACAAGCAGCTTTTTGCTCTGGGTGATTACGCTCGCTGAGTGCTCTGACAGGAGAGGCAGCATCCTTGGCACGGGAAGCTGCCCCTGTGGGCTGTCCCCGGCTCACCTCAGGCACAGCCAGCCCTCTGCAGGTGCCTGTGTTTTGCCCTGGGTGGGAGCGGTGGGTTTGCCCAGAGAGGCAGCCCCGGGCACGCAGCGCTGCCCAGCCCGGTGCCAGGGTGCTGCCCACGCTTTACATCCCCCCACACACCGCTCTTGTTAAGGGGGACTGCAGGAGAGAAAGGGACAGGGCAGGAGAGAGAGGAGGAGAAAAGCTCCCAGAGTTCAAGAAGCCGGGAAGGGAGGCAAAGAGAAAGGCAGCCACTCGCCCAGCTTCCCTTTGCTCCTGCACAGTCTGCTGCGTTTCCCTCCCCCCGCAAAAGCATCCTCCTCCTCCCCCTCCACCCTCCGGCACCAGAGGAGGGCAGGGCTCCTGCAGACCTGGCGGGGTTGGTTTGCTCGTCGATGGCATCCACAGCACTCTCCACGGAGCTCAGCAGTGACTGGGTCTGGTTCGCCGTCTCCTTCAGCAGGAAGCGGGTCACGAACTGGTCCACGTTGCTGCCGCTCTCGTACACCTGCAGGGCACACGGAGAGCACGGGCAGCGCCAGCGCCGGCCACGCAGCACCACTCGGGTCCCCGGGCACGCAGCATCACTCGGGTCCCCGGGCACGCAGCACCACTCGGGTCCCCGGGCACGCAGCATCACTCGGGTCCCCGGGCACGCAGCATCACTCGGGTCCCCGGCCACGCAGCACCACTCGGGTCCCCGGGCACGCAGCACCACCCGGGTCCCCGGGCACGCAGCACCACTCGGGTCCCCGGGCACGCAGCACGTGCCCCGCATCCCACGCACCAGCAGGGCCCCTCCATGTCCTCGCGGTGTAAAGAGGTGTTACCCAAAGCCCGTAGTTGCTCCCTTTAGCGTGATGTTAAATTACTTTCCTTTTGCCTTGTAGCCAGTGGGTGCAGGTATGAAAAGTGCATCCTGTGCTTTGGAGATCCCTACCGGGAGCGTTCAGCATGTTGTACAGTGCCCTAATCCACAACAGTAGGGCCAACCCTGCACTAAAGTTAAAGGGGTTTGGGATGATTTACAGGGCTCAATGTGCTGTTTGACTGACAGAATCTCCCAGGGTAGTACAAACTTTTCAAGACAAAGAACACCTAAAAATATTTTATTAGAACAACCAATCTGCATGAAGCACCCAGGGCCCCTTTCCCAGCACAGCCTTGCTGAGCCCTGCCCATGGCCCAGTTCTGTCCCTACACCTCCTGACAGTCACAGCAGAGGTGGGACATTGGCACAGACTGTCCAACACTGACCCAACCAATCCAGCATTGGTTCAACATCACTTCAACCAGTTCAACACCAGCCCAACCAGACCAAGGCCAGCTCAGTGGCCACTGATCTCACCAGCTCTGGCTGAAGCCAACCGCTCAGCAACAGAGCTGAAACTATTTGCAGTGAAAAAGAGGCTCCCCTAAACCCAAGCTCATCAGCACCACTTTTTCACAGACTCTTTCCCACCCATCAGTGCCTGCTGGGACAGCACATTGCCCAGGCAAAACCCTGCTGGGCAGTCTGTCCCCGGTGCTCACACCTCCTGGCATGGGACTCCTCTGGGAGGAATTCACAAATTTTTGGAGCCATGAGACAGGGATGGATGCTGCTGGCTCCCTGCATTCCATCAGCAGTGCCCACACCCAGGGGACTGGAGTGGTCGCAGCACTGCAGGTTACCTGAACATGCAGCAGCACAACATGAGCACCCCAAGCTCGCTGAAGCAAATTATTCCTGTTTTATGGTGAAGCTGTTAACAAGGGTTATTTCCATGGCAACTGGAGCAGCTCTGCAAGAACCCAGAGGGCCCTTATCTCCGCCTTTATCTCCCATAATAAATCATAAAAGAAGAATGAGCTGATGGAAAAAACCCTTTGGGGAAACTGATCACAGAGCTGATTTCTCACCCCTGGTTAGGCATGGAAGCACGAGTTTCTTGACAGCTTCTTGAACATCCAATTAGCAACAGTTAATGACTTCTGTCTAACACAAGCAAACTTGCTCCTCTCCCTGTTGCAGCCACAGTGTTTCTGGGGGATATGCATGACGTGGTGATCCTCAGCAGATGGTGGTGCATAACGAGGTTATGGTGATGCTTAAGCTGTGAGAGTATGTGGTTAAATGTTGGACTTTTTATTACCTAACCACAGCCTATGATCTTGGTTCAGCTTCAGGAAAAATCAAACAGGTGATTCCCACATTCATTTAAATCAGTGTAACTCCCTACATACAGATTCAATGGATGGATGGATGGATGGATGGATGGATGGATGCATGGATAGACGGATGTTGGGTATTCTGCCAGTGCAGACAAAATTGAGGTGTTTGTGAAGATTGATGCTTTTTGACAGTCAAAAGTAAGTCAGTCAAATAGATCTGAAATCAAAACAACAGTGATTTTCTTTCTCCCACTTAACTAAGCGGCCATTTGCCAGCCCAGCTGTGACATTTGCTCTCAGGAGCTGAATCAGAAATGCATGTGCTTAGAGGTTTTTTGAGCAATCCCTCAGGCTCTCCTCTAGCACGTGTCTTCTTCAGAGTTGCAAAAAAATACATTAAAAAGACCAGCTATAAAGGGATCCTTCCCATTGTCTTATTAAAACATTTGTCAGACTATCCTAGTGAGATTTAATGAGGTTTGGTCTTATTAATTCCACCCTGAAGAGTTATTTCCTCCTTGCTTAGCTTGAGAAGTTAAAATATTTATGGAGATCATATAATAATTGCTGCTCAATGAAGCTGCTTTATTCTAGAAACTCCTGCACATCTCCAAGCCTGCTCTTTTCCATCCATCATTTCCAGGCAAGCTCTTTGCTGAACTGCCTGGCCTTGACCTCTGCTGCTGCAAACAGGTAGCTGTGAGTGTTTGCAATAAGCAGTAAGTGTAAAAACATCATTGAAAGGATGGCCTTGAGATTTCTGTGTTGAAGGCTCTCGGGAGAGCCTCAGAAAGTGTCATGATTTGACAAAGCAGGAAATGAAAGAGAGATTCAAAAATGAGAGAAGAGTAGGAAAAAGACGGATTGAATTATTGGGGAAATATTGCCCAGGGCTGGGTGTCTGGTCATTTGGCTGAGGTCCAAGCCCCAAATCCACCCTCCTCCTTCACCTCACAGGCTTTTCATGTGTCTGTAAGGCACCTTCCCACACACAGTGGCAGCCAACCTGGGGGCACAGTCTGCTCAAAGCCTCACCACAGCTCTTCCAGCTTTTCTTTTCCGCATGCACCCACCCCAAATTGCCCGAATTCTGGCACAGATTAATGAAAACACCCCTGGGATGTGTTACTCGTGCAAAGCATAACTGGGATTTTGATGCTGTTGAGTGCTTGGATTTGCCAACCAGTACCAAGTTTCCCTCACTAGACACTGCAAATGGATGCCTAAAAATGGGCTCTCATGGCCATGTCCTTGTGGGTATTAAATACTGCAGAATGAGAGTTTTAATGTTGTTGAACATCTCAAAGCTTCTTTGCTGGCATTTTTAAAGGTCACTATTCAGCTCATTAAGACTACAGGATGTAAAATATAGATTATTTTGCACCACCCGCGAACTCAGAGACCCACTGTGACCTCCCCACATCTTCCCTTTGCCTCACAGGGTTTGAACCTGACCAACAAGGCTTCCCAGTGCTGGGCTTTCAGCAAGAATGGCCAAATTGGCTGACAATTACCACGCCTGGGGACACTGATGACTTCTCGAAATGTTAATAACCACAGTCCAAGCACACCCACAGAGTGATGCCACCGCACTGAGAAGGCTTTTCAGTTGGAAACCAAAGACAACTCTGTTTCACCCACACTTTTCCTCCAGTTAGAAACACAAAACCCAACAACAAACCTATTGCCATGCCATAAAACATCCGCCAAGCCTCATCCCAGGATGATGGAGAGGTTATCTTCCACCCACCCAGCCCTTTAAAAACCAGGCATGTGTTGCACTGTAATCTCTGAGTGGCTGATTTAAATTCGTTGCTCATAATTGCCTGTTTGCTTCCAAGAGATATTTTCTTATAATTAAAATAACACCCAGACCTGCCTCTTTCTCCTTTCCCTCCCCCTGACTTTTAAATCCCTTCCAAAGCAGAGAGCCAAAACTGATTGCCTGGCACATAATCAGTAGAAGAAACCTGAAGAGAACAGGCATTTAAATAGTTGATAAATGAAAGCATTACCATATGAAAGACCCTCAGCCTTCCCGAAACAGCTTTAAAAAACCAAATGAGACACCTGTTCAGATTAAAAAAAATTACAACAGCATCATATGGATTTGAAAAGTTTTTTGGTATAAAATCCTCCTTTTGCAAATCTCAGTGTTGGACTCATCTTATGCTTACCTTTTCTGGTCCTGAAAGTCTCCTGCCATGGACCATTCCCAAGCAATTTATCACAGGACTTCTCTATTCTCACTCTTACAAACCCTCCCTGCTGTACTGGAATCCCATCATTTCTCCTGCAGCCACAGGGATGTGAAGGGCAGGTACCTGCTGGCCCACACTGGGCTGTGCTGCACATCCCCAAGGTCACCTGTGGATCCAGAGGCTTCTGGCCCCTTTGCACCCTGTCACTCACCCAGCAGGCAAAGAACAGGCTTGTGTTCCCTTGTGTTAAGTGTGGCCCCCTACTTCTCCACACCCTGGCTACAATCAGCCTCTTGCTTCACACATGTTCCTAATTAGCTGTGTTTAGTACCCACAAGGCAGCAATTTGATACATATTTTATTTCCGTTTTCCAAGGAAAGTGCAGATTTTGTTTTCCAAACAGGACCTACTCAAAGGACCTTGCAGATGTAGCAGTGTGGGATGGTCAAGCTGCTGAAGGCTCAGCCTGGCTGTGCCACATGCTTAAGCTTTGACTTGCTCCCTGCCTTTCCTTTTGGTGGCTCTTCCAAAGCTGCTTTCTGACTATTTGGCAAGACAACAGCACTGACACCTTCACCATACAATTTACCTAAATCCCAGGAGCAATAGACCTAAAATGGGAGGGAAGAGGACGAAAACCATGTCCTGCTGGAGGTCCATGAGAGCTGAAGCCAGGACAGCACAAGCAATACCTCCAGAGAAAATGCCCTTCCTCTTCAGAGAGAATGGAGGGACATGAACTTTGCCACAACAGACTAGCAGAAGAGCAGTGAATGAGGATCTTAATCTAAAAATAAGCTCCAAGAGAGACCTTAAATTCATCTCCCTGCCAGTCCCTGCTCCCCACAGTCTGGCAGCCCAGCTGGATCTCATGCACAGCCCCGCAGAGCTGGCAAGAAAATCACTCCGGATGGCATCGCACGGAGAAGAGGCTTTCTGGTCTGAGTCTGAACAGAAAAGTTGGGGAAAATTCTGTTCTTGAAGAACTGAAGCAGCACATTTTGTTTTAATTTGTGGTGCAATATTTTCTTAAATCAGTTTCAAAGAAGAGTTGCAGAAATACTTTCTGAGAAGTTAAACAAGAGCACCTCCTTTCCTTTAAGACAGTTCTTCAACATTAAAGTTCCATAACTTTCCCAGAGATCAGCATCTGTTTCTGCTATAGAAATTGATACAGAAATTGTTCAGAAATGTGTCATCCAAAGCACAGGGAGAGTTGATTCATCCTTTACCAATTCACTGACCCATCATCACGCTTTTCTTTTTTCAGCCACAGCCATTCTCCATGATTACATCTTTAACTGCATCACAGGAGTGTTTCAGACCTGGCTGTGTTGCACTGCAGTGGCACCCCACGGACTTCAAACCCAGACCAGAAGTCTTCAGCTGTTGCTCATTTAACCACCATGGGGCAAGGCCAGAACATGAGGTTTGTGAGAAGCCTCGAGCAGCTCACATTTTCTGGGCTGGGCACAACCCAGAAGTGCCACCACTGTGCTGCTTTTCCACCCTGCCACGGGTCCATCACCTGACATGGCACAGCCCTGCCCCAGGAACCTGACATCCTCAGTGTGAGCACCAAGGCCATTCAGCAGTGCAGGAGAAAACCTGCTCAAGTTAAATGAAAGGCTGAGATAAAGGATTAGCTGGAGGATGGGAGGAAAACGTTCTTTTTGAGGATTATTTCTAGCAACTATTTTATCTTGAGGTGTCATCATTCAAAAAAGAGCAATATCACTTTTGGCAAGCTTAAGTTTGGCAGGTAAGAATGCAAATAAGAACACTCTGTATTGCTGACTTGGGCTGTGCTGTAAAACAAAAAATACCATCCACCATTTTTAGCATCCAAGACTGCTGGCAGATGGTTCTTGCTCTGGGGCTGTAACTGAGCTGCTCAAACAAGTGCAGTTTGCAGTTTGCTGCTGGGGGCTGAAAACTGGGGGAGACCCATGGTCAGCCTGGCACCAGCAGCAGGGAGAGGACATCTGCTCCAGCACCTCCACCGAGCCCCAGGAGCCCAGCACCTCCTGTTCACTGCAATTACATCTCATAAGGCAGAGACAAGAAGAGACTGTTGTTCCTGCAACAAGACTGCAGGAAAAATTTAACTCACAAATAACATGCAAACCTATTCACCTGTATGTAGATACCTCTGGGCTCCCTAGTGCTGCTGGAGCAGCAGCAGCTGGTATTGAAGGTCAATGCATCCAGTTTTCCCTTTATGATTTACATATTCTCACATCTAAATAATGAATTTTAAGGGGAAAATGCATTTGCAGCTTCCTTGGGTACAGTGCCAGTCCATGAGACACGTGGTGGTTGGCACTCTGACAGAAGAAGCTCTCAGGGGGCATCTGTTGTGTCACCACTTGGTCGTATTTCCTCTCCAGGTCCATTAAATGAGATAACTGAGAGACTGGAGCTGTCAGTGTAAGCAAGGAGTAAAACACTGCTTCTCACATCTCTTTGCTTACTCTCCAGGACCAAAGGTGATGCTGAACACCAAGCAGTGGTCCAGGGCCACCATCAGGTCCTCAGGGCTGCTCCATAAATCCTTCCAGCTGTACACTACTGTTCCCTGAAGCCAGTCTCATTCTGGCATGTACATGGGCAGTTGACAATTTCAGCTCCAATTTTGGGTAATTTTGCTTTCCAAGCACTCTCCCTCCATCTGGGACAGGGCATGCACCAAGGTCAGTCACCAGTGCTTCTTGGAACAGGAGCATCTCCAGGAAGGAATGATTTGACTTTAAATCTGAGCTGCTTCATCCTTGAAAATGTTCATCACTCAGCATTTTTTTGATTTCCAGCTTGCTTTTAAAGTTTGCCTCACCACTTAAGGTCAGCCTTGCTGATGCTTCCACGGCCACTCCTGCAAAATGCTTAATTGGCAGGAGCTGGAAGCAGGAGCAATCCCAGTGCAGCTGGCAGTGGAAACTGGACCTGACAGGAACAAGGCTAATTGGGCCACTCAGGCTCAGAAGCCCACACTGGTTTTGACCAAGCTAAGTCACATTTCCCGGGTGTCTGGGTGAGGCTGTGCAGTGGTAACCACCATCTCTGCCATCGCTGGCACTTCCCCTGTCACTCCCAAAGCTGGCAGGGATGGTGGAAGCATTGGGTGGCACTGTCCTCTAAGGCAGGGGACTCAGTGGCCGAGGGGCAGGGACAGCACCAACCTGGCTCTGCTCTCCCAGCTCCCACCATCCCCCACTGACACTGGACACAAACCACGTCCTTCCCAGTCATCTTGGCTTTGGTATTTGCTGACTGGACTATACAACAGTAAAAGAGAATTATAGAGGAACATCTCCTGCTGTCAGCTTTATTTAGAACCCAGAAGTTCATTTCCTTTCTCTCCAATTTGACTTTGCATTTCCAATTGTCACCGGCAGTCATTTCAACGTGGCACGGACATCACTGTATTGGAAAATAATTACAATGACAGATTTTGTTTTGCTGTGTGAGACCTTCCACTACTGAATCTAATTACTGCTGATGCTTTACGAGCTCCTCCAGCACGAGATAATTGCTGCTTTCTCTTTTTATGAGCAAGAAATAATCAGTTGTCTTTTAAGGTGAGAAATATAAACAGCAATTAAATACCATGGTTCTCTGTGCCCTCTCGTCAGCTGGCACCTCTCAGAAAGACAACAGAGAAAAAGGTTTGGCTTCATTTATTGTTTGCCCCAAATACCTTGTTTGAAAAGGAGGGAATAGGAATGCTCCTAAATGATCGATAATTTTCTCCAGCTTAGGAAATGTGTATTTTGTTATGGAGAACAGGAGCAGCTCACAAGCAAAGCAGTTTGCACTCCCAATGCTCAGCATTATCACCCAGCCCTTTGCAGGCCACAAGGAAAGGTGCAGAGACAGCAACAGGCTATGGATGGAAGGGGCACAAAACCCCTTAACAAACACTTAACTCTACCAAAACCTGCTGCTTTGGCCACTTTCCACCTCTTCCAGTGTTTCTAAAATATATATTAAATGTATGAATTTTTTAAACATCCTGCTACCCCATCAGCATGGGACCCTTGGTTACAGCATCACATGGGGAAAGATGGAGCAGAAGGAAACTACCCCATCCCTGCAAGTGCCCAGGGCCAGGCTGGATGGGGCTTTGTACTCTGCTGCTCTAGTGGAAGGTATCCCTGCCCACGGCAAAGTGGTGGAACATGAGGAGGTTTAAATTCCTTCCAAACCAAATGGATCCTGTTTGAACATCAGAGAACGGTTTCTCTACCACCCACAACAGCTTCTTTCCTGATGGGTTTTCTTTTCCCCTGCTTCTTTACCTGAACAAAGTGCCTGCCTTTGAATAATTCATTGATGAGTTTGTACCACTTTGTTCACAAAATCACAGTGGGGAACAGTGTTTTCCATTAAATACTTTGCCAGCTCCTCTCTGTGATGGAGACTTGCTGTGCTTGCTCCCTTGCCAAAAATCTGCCAGGCAGTGAAGAGCAGCACACCCCACGGGCTGCTAAAATGAGGGTATGGGAGGATGCTGGGGCAGCACTCCCTCACCTGGCCTGGGAAATGTCTGCATTTGATCCTTCAGTGTCACAGCAGGAAGGTGCTCCAGACCTCCCTGTTTCTCGCCACAAAACCATGATGGAGGTGACCAGCTCAGGTTTAGGTAAATAACCTTGACCTGTTGCAATTAAAGCAGGTGAATCCTGCAACAATTTGCTGAATCAAGGAGGGAGAAAGGTGTTCTTCTTATGACTGGATTGGGATTATGAATAACCACCCTGCTTCTGCTGCAGGTGTCTCATGCAAGGTAATACCCACATGCTTAGATGCCTAATATAAGCCCCTGCTTGACCATCTTCCTCTTGCAAAATATTAGGAAGAATTAGTCATATACATTCACATTACATTGAAGAAGCAGTGGTGAAGGGCATCACGAACAGCAAGCTGGAATGAATTACTAAGATCTCTATTAGCATGTCAACATTTATTTAAAATACATAGTTGGCAAACCTGATGGTCATGAAAATTGCAAATAATGAATATAAATGAGACATGAACAGACACAAAACCTTAATCATAAAAAATTAACTATTAGTGTTGCCCTGATTTTTTTAACCCTTTCATAATGATAAAAAATCACTAACACTTCAGACAGATCAGTGCTTGGCCAAAAACTTTTGCCTTTAATTTATTATGGCAAGACATCAACATGTTAAATATGTGCCTTCACTTTCCATGCTGCCTTCCTCACAAACATCAGAATGGATGGATTTTGATCAAGCAAGGAAATCTTTACTCAGCAGTAAGAGGGGAGAGAAATTTGCCATTTCCTGTTCTAACTCCTGAAACTTCTTATCATTGTCACTTCTTTAATGCGGAGTAATTTGAGTTTCTCTTTTAGCTTCAAAGATAGATGGAAGGGAGATTTCAATTTGGATTGCTTGCAGGAGGGCTGTGGTTAGATTGGGAAGTACTTAAAACTGCTTGGAAAAAGCAAAACCTTCCTCCCTGGCTTGGCCAGCAGCATACTACCTTACTGCTCACCAGTGAAGAGGAAAACTACTTTTTATTCATTGTGGCACAAAAGAACAATGCAAATGTGGTTGAAGGTGGAAGTGGGAGAAGGGATTGATTATCCTGAGTCAATAAATATCACTGTACAGCCCAGTTGCACTATTGAGTGCTGTGGAAGGACAGGAAAATAATTTCAAAGGAACTAAAGTTCTGTAAAGCTCTTACCAAGCTGTCTCTCAGCCTGGTAAGACAACAAATGCGTGGTGCACCTCTCAGCAGGGATGTTTACATGGTACATCGGCTCAGATTTTATAGATATTCATAAATGAACTTCAATATGCTTCTTGCTCAGTGTCACTGTCTACAATAATCCAGTATCATAAACATACATGATGGATTTTTAAGGACTTAGGGCTGCTTTACACATATAAACCAGGTCATTATGTCTTTGTTTTGGTGCTTCATGATTCCTCTGCAGCCCTTCAAGCACACAGCCCTCTAGTTTCTAATATAGCAGCTTCACACATGAGCACCTGTGTTTGGAAAACAAGATGCCTTCCAAGGTGGAAGCTGGATTTAAAGGCACCTCTATAACATGAAGTTTCCAAAAGCCCTCTCAGTGATGCTAACAACAACTCGTGCATTCAAAATCCCACCCAAGAGACCCAGAGGCTGTGTTGTCTGGGGAGCAGGAGGACACAGAACTGCTGAAGAGGGATGAGGACCTTTCAGATTTATGTGCTGTGCTAATGCAACTTCTATGCCACTCACTCTGAGCCTGTGAAACACGAGGTGCAGGGAGGAGCACTCACCCGTTTGGTGTAGTCCATGGCCTTCAGGATGGAGAGGTTCAGCATCTCCAGGGAGGCCAAAACATCTTCATAGTCTCCCATATGGTCAGCAAAATAGTCTGGGAAAACCAAGAGGAACGTGATGGGAACATGTTAATGTAACTTGAGACTACTTGGCACAGGAAGATCTATTACTGGTGGCAACATAAGCCTGAGAGGATGGTTCCAGGGGTATTTTTATACTCTATATCCTCAGCTAAAGTCACAATTTGCCCTGCAGGGATGAGAAGTGGCGTGATTCCCATGAAGTTTGGGACCATTGCAAAAAGGAGGTGTAAGACTCAGTAGCTCCCATTGAAAATAACTTGTCAGGCTCTTTATTTCTATGCCTACTTCTGCATTTGATTGTATATGGTCTCTCTTCCTCCCACTGCTGGCATGGAGGAAAAGGTCTCAAAAGAAATCCCCTTTTCATTCCCTTGACATTCTTTGCCACTCAAAGCATCCAAATACCTTCCAATTCACCCCAATTTATATGAGCTGAGGCTGGCCTTACATCTTTCCCTACATTCCTATCACATTTACACCTCAGCCCACAATCACAGGTTGAACAAGCTTTTGAGAGTAAAATAAGCCTTGAAAGGAAGAGCACAGAGCTGCAAGCTTGGCCCAAAATCACGTGTTCTCCACAGAGAGGGAGCCACACTTTCTCTGTGCCATCCTTGTCCTTTCCCTGTTTCTGGTGATTGACACAGAGTGCAGCAAAAAGCTGTTCCTTAAAAGCCACGGGTGCTGCTCCTCAGCACTAGGACAGGGAGTTTCACACTGAGATGACATCTCTGTGGAGTGCAGCAAGACATAAACTTCAGGAAACAACCCCACTAATTAGGTTTTCTTGGCTTAATTAGAAGTGCCTATAGCTATTTACAGTCTGAGAACATATCCAAAGGGAAGAAGATTTTGGCAGAAACCGGAATGTCACAGCATGACTGACAGCAGCTGTTCCATGATAAGAGAACAGCTTACTCTCATTGCAGTGTGTTTGTTTGTTTTTTTCCCTTCCTACTCAGGAAAGAAAAATTGAGCTGATCTGATAGGCAAAGACTTTTTCTAAGTCCTGAAATAAAAAGCTGGACCCATCCATTTCAGGAGGAATGAGCTGTTGTGGACACAGCACAGTCCTTGAGACTGACCAAGGAGCACGCGGGAGGAGAACAGAGTTGACTTTAACAAAATGTTCAGCTCTGCTGGTTTAGTGTTATTTATTCATGTGAAGCTGCAGGGCTCAGGAAATAACTTTTAAGATGCTCTCAACATTTTATAACACACAACCCATTTCACCACAGCTCCCATTTAGACAAACTGAGGGTTTATGTTCAATACTTAGAAGAGAAGCAAGCAAATAAATCCCAGGCAAGGGCAGGTATTCGGCAGATAACAGATCTAGGCAGGAACTTGTGCTGATCGATCCTTTCTCTGGCTTCCCCTAGCCTTCCCCAGAGGTGATGGGTTTATCTCCCTTCTCTCCTGGCAGCTTCCCCCCTGGGAGAGGCAGCAAGATGGGATCACACTGGGTGACAGCCATGTAATTTCCCGATCTTATCAGAGAGATGGAGAAAGCCGTGTGGGGTCAAACAGTGCCACTGTTACCCCTGGGTTTCCTGGCAAGGTTGATGGTACAAGCTGTGGGGGTTTGATTTCTTGGGTCAGCTGGCAAGGAGACCTCATGCAGTAAGAATGGAAGGATGGGAACAAGCCCACCATATCCTCAGCAAACCAAAAGAATTTTATAGAAGTCTTTCTTTCTTGCATACCAAAGCAAGGACAAGCAGGAATAACCAGTGGAAAGAGAAAATATTGCTACTTTTGCTGCCAGCTTGGATGCTCAAAATGGGGTGGGCAGGGGTTGAGTACACCAGGAGAAGGGAAACTAGGAGAAGGGAAACTCTGGACAAAGGCACACCCGTGGACAGAGAATTCTTTAAGGTATCAGGAGTAATTCCAGGAGTAACTGCCTGGTGCTGGCACAGGCACCCAGTAACCCCATCTCTGTCTGTACAACTCACTCCCAGCCAGACTTGCAAAGGCTGTAATTAGTGGCAAAGTGATGAAGGTAAATTGTGAAGACCTGCTGAAGTGGCCTCATATGTTCTGCATCCTGGCACAGGAGGGGAGGAGAAGAGATGGATGAGCTCTCTCTGCAAGGCCACAAGCCTCTCTTTCCATCTCCTCCCAAAAAGCTGAGGTGCAGAAAACATTTCCCAGTATCAAGCGTCCATAGAAAAATACACCTGAGTGAGCAGTTTGAGTCACCTCCTATTGAAGCAAAGCCCTTCAGAAATCCCAGCAGGAAACATTCTCTTTCTAGTCAAGGTGTGGGACAAAATATTATCACAGATTTTCTGTTCAGCCTTTAATTTTGGCAAGCTGTGGGAGGTACAGCAGAGGCAGTGCACCCCTCAGGCAGCCTGCTGGGAAACACGAAGGCTGGCCTGGGGAGAAACATGTTCCAGGTATTGCAGAGGGATCCAGGTTTCTTGAACTTCAGAGCAAAGCTGGAAGCCACGACATCTTCAGGAATTAAATTCCAGCTTATTATTGAACAGGGTCCACATGCTTCACTTAGCTCTGACCCCATTTGTGTTGCAAGAAAAGGAAAAAAGTTCTGCCAGTTTTCCTGTGGAATAAGGAGCAGAGCAGCAGCAGGGCTGAGATCCCCCAGCTCCACAGCTGCCTCAGCACTGCAATCTCTGCTGGGTTTCATGCAACCTTCGAAGGCCCTCATGCACACAATGATTGCTTTTCCCAAAAGGAGGGACTGCACTCACCACACAGCTCCTTGGTGTCCACGTTGCTGGAAGAGGAGGAAGCAGGAAAAAAGAAAGAGAAAGAAAGACAACTTTAATGTAAAGGGCAGATGAAGGCTACAGTTAGAACTCCAACAGGCTTAACTCCAGATGCTCTCCTGCAACATCACTCGCCCCCTCAGCATCTCCCAGCCACCAGTGGGGACAGCCTGTGGAGAAGGGTTGGTGTCACTCAGGGCATCTTCAGCATCTGTGCAGCTGGAACAGGTTCACAAGTTATTTTGGATATTTCCTGAGGGGAATATGGGCACTTGTACAACCCCCCTGAGGGGGAACCTTTGCCCAGGGGGGACCCAGCACATCTGGCACATCAACACCTCTGACTTCCTTACAAACATCCAGCCTGGCAACACCCTGGTGAGACACTCAATATGGCACAGGAATGTGTTTGTTCCCATTTACTCAGAACAAGAATTTGCAAAATATACTTTTCTCGATGGACCAATTCCCCTAATTCTGCCCTTATGAAGTAGCTTTTGCCCGGGACTCCCTCCAGACAAAATTGCACAATTACTTCTTAACACATGAACATTTAGTTTATGTAACAACATCTCAACAGACAACCTGCTTGGGAAATAAAGCTTGCTGCTAATCTCTTTGTGCCTCCTATTCCCACACAATCATTAGTGCCATTCAAGGACTGGGATGATCCCTTAATAGAATTATATTTTATCCACCCATTTATATCCTGGAAAGTTATTTCTTTAACTAAACTCATCCCTGCTCTGTCTAACCTGCCAGCAGAAGTGGATTAGGGCTTTCACTGACAGCATCCTCCTGCAGCCCTGCCTTGATGCTCAGATGAAGGCAAACACAAATGTCTTGAGCTCATGAGGTGCTGCCTGACAGAAGTGACCCACCCGTGCTGTCTCCTGCTGAAAAAGCACGTGGCACTGAGTCCCCGTCCCCCTTTGGGTGAGTGGTGCCTGCCATGGTGTAAAGAGGTCACCCCTTGACCCAGGACCCTGGTGGTGCAGGACACACCTGCAGGGGTGGCTGCTGTGGCAGCCAGCGGGGCGGGCAGCACGTGCCTCTCTCTGCAAAATGAGCTTGTGCACTCCTTTATCTTCATTCTCTTGGAGACTTATCTTCCTCAAACCCTGGAATTACTTCCCTGAATGCTACAAAACCCCCTGGGGATGCTGTGGGCTCAGCTTCCCTGACTAGATGTTCTCATGGCCAAATCCACTGAATACACAGATTCAAAGCAGTATGCAACAGAGCCATTCCTGATCCCAGGGGCTGGCAAGGCACAGCACTTTGGCAGAGAATGGTTACCAACACGGAGCTCAGCAATGCAGCAGCAGAGGAATTCAGCTGAGACCCCAGCAGATGCATTTCCAACACTGGCACAGCTCTGTGCCAGCCCCAGGACCATGGCTGGTTGTTCACCAAAGCTCTCTCCAGCACACAGCCTGGGAAGTCAAATGCTGCTTGCAGGCACACACATAAGAGTAGTTCTGACATCAGCATCACCCATGAGGTGTTTCAATAATATTTTTCAGAAGACAGTTATTGTTTATAAACACCTACTGACGTGGTTATGGGTTTGCAGCTAGGGCATGCTACTGAGAAAAAAAAATCTATTACATGTGATTCTGCATTGTAATAATCAATCTGCTGCTGCCAAAATTGGTCTTTTATTTCCTCACATCTTGCCGTTGTATGGTTTGACTTAATTGTGCTTGAATGTTAACTCAGCCGAGAAGTTGCTTTTAATTTTAAGCCATCTTGCCTTCAGAATAAGCCTAAAGAAAGAAATCACTGAAGTCACAAGCTGACTTAATAAAAAGTATGATAATGTTCAGATGAAAAACTGTAAGGAGAAATCAATGGGTACTTGAGCAGGCTGTTTCCATGCCCCAGGAGTTTGCCTGCTGGGAACATCGCTGACACAGAGCCACGTCCCCACCACTCTTACAGGGGGGTTTCTGGCCCAGCCTGGGAGCTGCACAGCAACAGCCATGTGCAATACCCAGCTACAAAACAGTTTACAAGCTGATCTGGTGGTTTAATATTTTAGTAACTAAGACCCACCGTGGGTTATGCCAGCGTGCTTGTCAAATGGAAGGTGGCAGCACCTGGTGAGCTCCCTTGTCATCCCTAACCCTTCATCCCAGAGCTTCCCTTCAGAGGATATTTTTGAAGCAATCATGTATCACAAATCCCTTCAGCAGAAAAACATGTAGGTGAGCATTAGTTACCAATTTTTTTCAGATGCCAAACATTTAACACTCCTGTACATAATAAGCTAAAAAGAAAAATTGTGACAAGTTGTTCTCATGTTTTCAGGAAAAACATTAAAAAAGTCTTTCAAGTACCAGAACACTTGGCTGTGAATTAGCTTTCAATTTTTATTACACTAATAATATGACTAATTCAAGAGCTTATTGAAGCCATAACCCAACTAACTAAGCAGAATATAATTAATTTTAAGTAGAAATGAAGGAATAATTAAAGATTTCTGTGTCATACAATTTTTTCTGCATAGTAGAGACCACATTTATCTGATCTGGTTCCAAAACAAGTCTTTCTTTTAAAGGAGAAAAAAAAATCAAGAAAATCCAATTCTTTTTGAAAATCCAGGCCTTTTCTCTGTTTTCCAACCAGTGAGGCTGTAGCATGGAGCAGGACAACCCTACATCCCCAGTCTTGCTGGGAGCGTGCACCCTTTGAGGTTACATTCCAAGGCAAAGATATGCTTTGGAGATCCTCCATTTGCCATTTGGGACCTAATTGCTCCAACAGAAGTAGGAGGCAAACACAAGAGCTCAGATTTCAACCCAGATCACCTTCTGAAAAGGCAGAGCCCAAGCCATGGACTACTTTGGCCACAAAAAAAGGACTGTTTATTGCTCACCACTCCCCCCCATTCAGACACTGGGATCATTTGACCAGATAAATGTATATGCAATAGGGAAATAGTTTTCTCTCCTGGTTCACATCCAACTATTTCAAAGAAAATGAAAAGATCTCTAAGCGTGATAGTCCTTCTGTACATGTGGGAGTTTGAAGAGCAATGACCATGCTGTGAGAGCATCCCCTCAGCGGGCTTAATTAAGTGAACTTGCCCAGAGAGTAATGACTGATGCATGACTTGTGCGAGCAAGAGGTTGCCCAGAGTAATGGCCCTGCCTCCTGCATACTCCAGAAAGAACTACATTTCTCCCCACAAAGCCCCACCCAGTGTTAAATTGTGGTTTGATGAGCACCTGAGCTAATGAGGCTCCCTGGGAAGTCACATCTCTCTCTTGCTGTGTCTCTGATTGCAGATTGTCCATGGACAGGCTTTTATCAGAGCTGTCCTGCGCTGACTCTGCTGCTTTCCATTAGTTTATAAGCTTTTTTTTTGTTCCTGTAAATGCCTTTCTTGAAACATGCTGCCATCTTTGAGATTTTATCCCAGGAAGAAGGCACCATCAGACAGGAGACCTGTTGCATCAGGGTGTCCAACAGCCCAGGGGTTATGGCCTCAAGCTGAGCATCCCAGCAGCCAGACCTCTGGGTGGGTGATGGCACCGTGCACCCTGCAGGTCTTGGGTCAGAACCTCCAGCTCATTGATCCAGATCAGCCTAACACTTTGATAAAGCAAATCAATGTTTTCCACTAGGGAAAAAATGTTTCTGGAAACACCCCCATGATGATTATTTGCATTAGATCTTAATAAGCAAGCCCAATGGAGCACAGCACAGGAGGGGGTTACCCAGAGAACATCCCAGGAGGTCTCAGCATGGCAAAGTCACTGGTCCAGTGCTGCTGCTGACCTGCAGAGGTTCCTTCCAACAAACACACAGGAGTCTGCAATCCAGCCTCTCTCCCTCTCTTTCCCAGCATCTCCCTGCCTCCCTAAGGCAAGGCTGATGGCCTCTGTCTTCCTGTCATTAACATATTTTTCCAGACTTCAGCTAAAGAGAGGAGAGGAAAAGTTATCTCAGAATGAAAAAGATAATGTGGAGGAGCAGAGCATGAAATTCCCTTCCTGGGTTTGAGCTCAGCCCAAGGAAAGATGTCCCAGGCACTCCCAAGGGGCAGTACAATCAAAAAACATAATGGGAATTCAGAAGTTGCAAATACATCAAAGTCTCATCTTCACGTTTCTCATGCAAATATCTGCCTGGATGTGCTGCTCAAATGCTGCTCAGTGCCCGATCAGCTTCAGGTGAAGATAATAACCCTTTTCCTTGGGCAGATGAAAGGTTTGCATCAGCAGCCACACGGCTTAGTCACTTCACCAGCACAGAAAATGGAGGGGTTTTTTTCCTGAAATCACGTTCTACTTTTATTTCCATCTTTTATTCACAGCTTTCGGTTTGCTACAAGGCTTCAAACGAGCACGGAAACAAATTATCCTCTAGCATTAGCCACCTGCAGAACTAATTTTCATTTAGGAAAGACTAAAAAACAACAAGTGCAGCTGGAAAAGTATTATTATATCTGATGATAAGGCTTCTAGTCCCATCAGCAACAGCGCTGTGTTATCTCAACACCTCAGAAGTGGCAAATATGCATCCAGATGCCTACTAAGGGGTCACAGATGGTCACTTCTGATCTTTAGTTTCTGAATTCAATGAAACATTTTTACACAAACCCCAGAGTGAGAGAAATTATTCCAGGCGGAGCAAGAGAAATACCAAATACTGGATGCCAGTCAGGAGCCGAATAATCCTAAAGAATTAAAGAACTTTCCAAACCCACCACTTTATCTTCTGGTGAATCCTGGTAAATCCTTCCCAAGACCTATCTGAGTACCTCTCCTTTACCCACCTGCTTGCTTAAGAAAAAAACCCCAAAGCACTCTTATGGTATTACTTAAAAAAGGACTTCCAAAATCTGGTGTGCCACATGCGAAGAAACGGCAGAAACCATATGCCAAGGCTGTCCACAACCAGAAGGGCATCCAGTCACCTGCAGCTTCAAATGACACAGGCAGGGAAGAATTCAGAACATGTATCAGTTTTGACTTTAATTTCTTTAGCTGTGGCAAGCTGGCAATTAAGGCTCTGGTGCCCACCTGGCTTTACTTTAAGGGATGGTCTTTACCTGCTGCCAAACGTCTCTGTTTCTTTCATGACATAAATTCGTGGTGTGCTTCACAGGAATAACTCTAAGGTGCACATACTGGTGCAGGCACAATTGCCGTGCTCCCTATTCAGTACAACAATAAAGAGAGTGAGCAGTGAGCCTGAAATAACCCAGCAGGTATTTGCTTTTCCCAGTGGGGCAGAAAGGAGAGTCATGAGGCATGAGCTGACACAGGGTTCATCATGCCCCCCAGAAAGAGGTTTCTCCCCAAATCTGTATTATATGAAAGAGGAAAAGTTTTGCAGAGAGCATATGGATCACCATTTAACTGGGACACGTCCAGCACTGAAGCACAATGATTTAGATTTAAACACCTATGGAGAAGAGCTCCCATGGGGGCTCCTGAAGGGGAGAAAAATGCTGCTTTCCCCAGAGCAAAACTAATAACTTCATCCTTCCCTTGGCATGTGCTGCATCACTGAGCACCTGGTGAGCACAGTAAGGGCCTCTGAAAGCCCAGCAACAAAACATGTTTTTCCCCAAAGCCCTGGTAACACAAAGAGAGAGAGAGAGAGGAAAAAAAAAAAGGGGGGGACAAAGGATTGCCCAGAAATAGTGAGAAGCAAAAGGAGGGTTTTGTGTGAAGTTTTCACATATTAATTTTGTATTACAGTCTCATCACCTGTGGTGCAGGATTGGGGTTTATAATGCATTCTGTGTACTTTGAGAGGTGGTCTCTTTCTTCCTACTTGCCCCTGCTATCAACAGGATTTTCACTCACCAGTTGGAAGGCTGAAGTCTAGTGCCCCCCAAGGATGTTCTGCTCACCTAAACCTGGGGTTTGGCTTTTTCCTGCTCCTTGCACATCTTTCCTTGGGATTTAGGCAGATAATGACCAAGACAGGAGCGGTTTTGCCTCTTTCCACATGCTGTGACAGGTGTGGCTCTCTGCTCAGCAAGATAGAAGGTGAGCAGCACTGGGGCTGCACAGCACACCTGCATTCAGGCCCCCTAGATAGTTTCAGTATTTAATATACTTTAATAGTAATATTTTCACATGGTTTCTCTGCAGCTCCTTGCCTTTTTAAGCCATCTGAGTTCTCATTAGCTCAGATGCTGCCCAGATCCAGTTTCCAAACCACATGCCCACGTTCACTGGAAGTGCCCAAAGCTGTGAGCTCTGCACCTTGTGCTTTCCTCTGGGGCAGCAGGGCAGCAGAGACCTCATTAAAAAACCAGTAATCTGGAAAACACTGATCTTTCAAGGTAAACTGAGCTGACCTCCTAAACAAACAAGCACAGTAAATCTGGTAGGCTTAGGATAAAGTACACTCCTTTATTCATCCTGCTTCAAGGCTGTTCCCTCCCTGCACAACAAGACCCTGTGAAGCTGCTGCACAGTCACACAGGGAGTCCACAGTGGACTTGCTCTGCCTATAGAAGCACAGAGAGAAACCAGGAGGTCTCAGTTCCCTGCAGGCTGGGCTCCCCCTGCCCAAGCCAGACAAAAAGCATCTCAGATAGCCACCTCTGTGGTTTCAGCATCACCAAAGATGCTCTTTTAGGTGACTTTCTGTTATGGTGGGGAAGATCAGAAGACCTTTAGTACCTTCCCCTCCTCCTTGATATGGAAGCCCCATGGCAGATCCCTGAGTGTGTCTGGTGGCTTTCCTGGGGACAGTCACATCCTCAGCAAAGTGCCTCAGCACCCTACAGACACTGCCCAGCCCAGGCTGCAGGGGTTACAGGCAGAGCTGCCCACTGGCATCCTTCCCACTGTGCCAGAGCCTGAGCTTAGCTCAGCTTTCATATACCCACAGTAAGCTGCCTGTGTTCCCAATCCTATTCCAGATCTGATTGCAAAAGAAAAGGAGAGAGGGGGGAAAAAAAGGGTGGTTACCAATGAACACTGACCCCTAATTGATGCATCATGAGGCTGAACACTCCCAGATGGGTGGCACACATCCAAAAATGCCTGGACTTGCTCCAAAAAGCCTGTGATAGTGGAGTACAGATGCCCTGCAAACAAGGCAGTTGCCATAGCACTCCACACGAGCAGTAATTAGGGATGTGGTGGGAAGATGTCTCTTCTCCAGCCACTGACCTGCAATATACTTACATTCTTCCTGTAGCAGTAATAAACATTATAAAAATGACATGGGGAGGCTATTGAACTTGCTAAATACAATCCCTAAAGTCCCAAACCATCCAAGTGCAGATACAGAAGCAGCAGCTGAAGGGCCCTCTGCCCACTGAGGCCTCATTAGCTCAGCTGGTCTGAGCATGGTGCTGATAACACCGAGCTTGTGAGTTTGATCCCCACAGCCACCATTCACACAGGAGCTGGACTCAGTAATCCTTGTGAATCCCTTCCAATGCAGAATATCCTGTAAATCCAAATTCTTTTGGATTCATCCCCACCTCTCCTGGCAGAGGCCCTTACCTCCACCACAGTTTTACACACATCACAGTCTTCAAGGAAAGGGTTTTGGTGTGGGTTTTCCTGGCTTTGACAAATGGGGAAACTCTCCTGCAGTGGCAGCTCATGCTCTCTCAGAGGCTCCCAGGAGTGACCCTGCTGACCCCCTGGAACATGGACCATGTCCCTGTCCCTTCCCATGAGGAGGGCATGGGCTGTGCACAGGGTGCGAGGAGCAGTGAGCACCAGGTCCATGCACACACTGGGCTTGGTTTGCCTGTGCTGTGCTAACAGGAACACTCCTGCTTTTGCTTGTGCAGCTGATACAACCAGCATGGGCACTTTGTCAGGGGGAGGGGGAGGATTAAACACTGCTTTTTGCAGCACAACTCATTTCATTTCCTTTCAGAGACTCAGTATTTACTATAAAGATGAGGAGCATCACAACTTAACACATTATTTGCTAGTTTCTCATTTTCAAAGCCTGCTGCTGTATTTCAAGGCTGGTTCAGCTCCTCACTCCCTTGGCATACTGATGCATTCTGCAGACACAGACACTTGTGAAACACTGATCATAGCTAAGCCAAGCCCCCATGTAACCCAATTTCCTCTGAACAGCCACAGGTAGGTGTCAGAAATAGCACAGTGAAGACCCCAATTGCCTGTAGACCATCATCAGAAAGTCCCAAGCTTCAAACCATCTCTGACACAAACCAGATGCTTTCTTTCATCAGTGGTTTCAAGACAACCAAAACAACATTTTCTATGTCATGAAGTGTTTGACAGAACAAAACACCCAGCTCTAACTTCCAAGGGCAGCAGGAAAAGTGACTGAATATGGATAAAAAAGAAACAATGATCTGGATGCTGTTGAAAAACATGCTCAAAGCTCTCACTAGTTAAAAGAGAAATAAATGTCACCTTAAAAAAAGGCAGGAGCAATAAACTGGCACCCGTAAAGTACCAGACATTTGTTAGTTGATTCATCAGCAGCTGCAATATGGCACTGCAGGCTGCCAGCCCGTGCCACACCCTCCTGCTTTGCCACACAGCTCCAGAACTGGAGTTCGGGTACTGCAAGGAACCAGGCTCAGCACCCGTGAGGCTCTGCCCCTCCTGCCCTGTGGCTTCTAGAAAATAACATCCAAAATGCAGCATAAAGGGACAATTTTCCACAAAGGGCTGATCGCGAACCCAAATCCCCAGACTGTGGGGAGTGCAGGAGAAGCCCAAGGCAGAGCAGCCCCACTGCTGCCCTTCACAAAGCCCCGCACCTCGCTGCCCATGGCTGGGGCACCACAGCCCTCTGCAGCTCCACTGTGGGCAAGGGGAGGGGTTTTCCCCCTTCCACATCCAGTCGGGGCCACCCAGGATATGTGTGTTAAGAGCAAAGATCGGTGGAGCTGTTCCTGCTCAAGAAAGAAAATTTTGGGTGATTAAAGGCAATGTCCTCTTGGAACAAAAAGTACAATTCCTTGTACTTCATAAAACCATTTCGTGGTTTATTGTCACAGTTGGACAGAACCTCTACCCACTCACTCACAAAAGAAGAATCTCTCGAAAAGCTCACAAAAACTCTGAACAAGATGATAACACAAAAACTCCTGCAAACAGCACCGTTAATATCCTGAAAAATATATCAATGCAGCACACTAATTTACTAAGTTTAATCCATCAGTTCCTAAGCATAGTCACCACCTTAAGTAAAACAGATATTTAGTACACTATGAAACATTTTCAAGTCTCTGTATGTGCCAAATTCCTAATAAATTACATCGAAACTCTCCTTTTTTCTTTTAATGGATGACTTTTTCTCGAAAAATATCACTCTGCCCACAAGTGCATCAAAGAAAAGAGAAGACAGGTTTAATTACAGCCTACAAGCAATGTAGCTGCTAGGAGGCATGGCACTTCCAAATTTGTTAAATTGATGATTACTGCATTGATTATATTCATTGCCTGGCAGTGCCAGGTAAAACCGGGATCGTAGTCCTTGGAAAGATGGGCGGGACATGCCATGGTCAGCACAGAGGCAGCACAAGCAATTTCTTAGCTCTCAGGGTCCCCACCAGCTCCACTTTGAAAACATAGCATGATTTTCTGTGATATTATCACCACGTTGCATTGAGATAGCTGATTATTTAATTTTGACATCCTGGTCCCATGCGGTGTCCTCAGCCCGCATCCTGCAGCACAGCCTGCTTGTAAACCCAGCTCTCATCTCCCACGTGCATTTCAGGAGCAGTAAACACAGCAGTTAACGGCACATCAATTTTGCTGTCAGGCTTGTTCAAAGTGATCAGCCTCGAGACAGACTTTTAAATGCCAGCTGTTTGCGGTGCACTTGGACTGCTGTGAATGCAAACTTTTACAGGGCTAGTTGCAGTAACTATTTTGGTTTTGTGCAACATGGATTCCCTATTTGCAGAAAAATATAAAATAAGTAACAGGAAGGAAAAGGACGGTTTCAGCCTTTGATGCTCATTCACAAAATCATGACGCATCCCTCCCGTTGTGGAGCGCTCAGTAAAGTGCTTTAAAACCCAAAGAAACAGAAAGTTGTCCAGAAGAGCTCCCACCCACTGCTCAGAAACCCACAGAGTGCTTGTTCCAGCTTGGCCAGCTGAAGACAGCAGCGTGTCAGAGCTCGGCCGGGGTCGGGCACCTGCCGCCGCCGCGCACACCGGGAGCGCTCCTGCCCGGCCACGGCCGGGCCCGGCGCGGAGCCCCGGCGGCTGCCGGGCCCTGCGGACCTCCCGTGCCCGCGGCTGCCGGGCCCTGCGGACCTCCCGTGCCTGCCGGGCCCTGCGGACCTCCCGTGCCCGCGGTTGCCGGGCCCTGCGGACCTCCCGTGCCCGCGACTGCCGGGCCCTGCGGACCTCCCGTGCCCGCGACTGCCGGGCCCTGCGGACCTCCCGTGCCCGCGGCTGCCATGTGGGCAGCGCTGGGGGCTCGGGCACCGCCACCAAATGCCGCTGCAGGCGCCTTGGGGACACTCGCAAAGCCAGCGCGGCGTGTCAGCGCCCACCGCAGCAGGGACAAGGAGGAGATGCGCTCCCGAGTGCCATGATGAACCGGTTACAAAGGCGGAAAGGGGCTACGTGCTCATAACACGGACTGGAGATCGCTGCCCGGGTTTCAGAGGGGTTCCACGCTGGAGCCTGCAGGGCTGAGTTACCCAAAAAAGAGCCATGGGCACCCGACGGACTGACCCTCACCCCGCTGTGCCGGGGTGCTGCAGTCCTGCCCCTCCCCGGGCAAGAAAGCCAAGGGATGCTGTGATTTCTCATCTTCATGGGGGCACGAAAACGGCACAAATACCTCTGGCTTGCAGCAAAGCTACACTTCAGCTCTTTTTTCATACACTTCCCTCCACTTTTTGGCCCTTTCCTTTACACCTAAAGAAGTGATCTATCCACGTTCTTAAGCTCTCATTATTTATTTTAGCTCAGTTTTGAAAGCAAACCACTAAAACAAATGAATACACTTTTTGGAGGGAGGAGAGGATCTCTCATGTTTTTATGCACAGTCAACAGTATGAAACAGTCAGAAATGGCCTTTTTTGATGAGTGAATATTTAACATTTTGCATATTTCCACGTGATATGGAAGCCTGGGCTAATCCAATTTCAATTTGTAATCTCTGTAATATTGGACTGCAAAAGACAGAGGGATTGTTCAGAGCTCAGCTGAATGGGTTGCTAATTGCCAGAAGGAAATAACAAGATATTGAGAGCATGAGGTAAAATTAAATCAATCTTCTCCTCCTTTTAGATATTGCACGTATCTTGTTTATTACCAAAGTTGTATGTAGGAGAGGAAGAAAGAGCAGCAAATGTGCACGTTTGGATATGTAACACACAACTGGCAGGGAACAAGTAAAAGAATAGTAAAGCAAGAAATCCCTGGACCCTGTTGCTGTATTTTTCCCATCATCTTTGTTTCTCATGAATGCTTTTCTTCTGCCATTGAAAAATTATCTAAAAAACCTCCTCCCAAACCCAGTCCCAAGGCAGACAGCTTGCTCTGCCCACCAAAGAGCAGCTGGACATGTCTGCTGCTTGATGCCACTGCCCTAGGCACATTTACCCAGAAAAAAACCCCAATAAATATGTAAGATTGGAGCTGCAAGCAAAGTCTCCAATCTCTTTGAATGCCTCAAACATGACTGAAACACAAGTGGCTGGTTAGAATTAAATATCTCAGTCACTTTTATGGTTTTAATGCAAAAACTTGGTATCTTTCCATTCCCTAGAATGGAAAACTGGTGATGCAGAATGGCCCTGCACAATCCAAAAAATAAGGTGCTGAGCCCCTTTCCCAGCTAGAAAAGTCTCTGATGTGATAGTTCTTCACTCCATTCACACAGATAAACCCTCCCCAGTCCTCACACTCTGCAGTAGACACCAGCCTGCTGCTCCCAGAGCCAATCTGCCTCAGTACAAGACAGGCTCTCCCCAGGGACCCGGCAGAGAGCCTGCTTGGGAAAACACCTGGGAAAGAGGATTAGAAATAGAAAAATGTTCTCAGATGTTAGTTCAAACAAGATTCTGTGCAGTTTTTCAGCTTTGTGTTTCTTGCAGTGACCTTCCCACTAGGCGATTTGGTTTTAAAGCCCCTTTTCTTTGGTGAGCCTGGGACGTTCTGTGTCTCTGTCAGCACACAGATGCTGAGCACCAGCCTTGGCATCAAGTATTTCTTCACTTAAATAAAAAATAAAGCACAGAATAGTTTAAATGACATGTTTAGAGAAGAATAAGCTAGGACTCAAAAACATCTTCCACATAAACAAAATCCATCAAATGCCCGTGCTCTTGAGAGCCAGAAATTAGAGCAAGACATGTAATTTTTTGTGCAATCATTTTGTCCCTTTCAGAAGAGACAAGAACTGTCTCTTGAATCAGTTAATCAAAATCCTGGCTGATTAAACCATCCGTAGTTTATTTCCCAGGGAGTTAATTGAGAACATTCCATATTCAGAAATGAAGCTGGTTTCAATGGGCACAGCCATCTCTGTAGTGCAGGCTTCAGACAAACCCAGCACTCCACTGAATCAGGTTTGCAATGCAAATAGCCAAGATTAGGGACGGGCAGAAAAAAAAAAAGCCAGGAAAAAAGTACTCAATCATAATCATCATTGTTCTTACTCAAAAAGTAGAAGAACTTTCTGTCCAAATTTGAGAGGACTGGACTGCAGAAACACAAAGAAAAGCACAAACAGCAGAGCACTGCTCCTGAAGTCTCCCTACACACAGGGGATTCTCTCAGATGGAGATGTCTCACAGCAAGGAGCACCAGACCTGGGGTGGGGAGTGGGAAGGCAAAGCACCTCACAGTAGTGCCCGGGGGGACCACGGCATCCGAACAAAGCAGTAACAACAGACCTTTTCCACCAGAGGAAAATAAGGACTGGCACAGAAGGACAGCAGGCTGCTGTCCAGAAGGTACTGAAGGTGTCCAGGTCTGGAGCAGGACCGTGTGCTGGAAGGAGAGTGTTGAGAAACTCATCTTCACCTTTGGGTATTGATACATTCAAAGTAACAGAGAACCAAAATCAACCTGTGGAAAATATAAGACCCATTTTGAGAGCTTCTGGCCTCACAACTGATGATGTCAGTAAAAGCAGGGGCAGTCCAAAGCTTCCACCCTGTCCTCACTGGCACTGTGGGTCCCTCCAGGTGCTGGAGCTGAATGCACTGCTGGAAGCAGCACAGCTGTGTTGGCAGAGTGCTCTCAGGCCTGACATGCTCTGCTCCACTGTGGGACTAATTAGTGCAGGCAGAGAAGCTCATCAGGATCATTGCCTGCTTCTGAGGTGGCCCTGCACCTGTCCCCCCAGCTCTGGAACTGAACAGGTTGGTAGCTACCCTGACCATACCCTGCATCCCTGCACCCTAAAGTGACCCCACATTACTGTGATTTATAATACAGCTCCCTGTGGTACCCGAGCAGCTGAGGGGTCGGAGCAGGAAGGTGGCTTCCTGTTCTCAAGAAGGATGTTGCTCAGCATCCCAAAGGTAGGTGATCAGTTTTCCCCTCTATCCCCTGCAATTACCCTCTGGACCACACCCTGCCCCAGGTCAGTGCCTCCAAGGATGGGAAGTGGCACTGCCAGGTGCAGTACAGGCTGGAGAACCCTAGAGGCTTCAGTTCTCCATTTGTCACAATCCTCTAGCAAAAGTGACAGTCTGGGGAAGGTGCAAAGGCTTCTGAGAAGCTTCTGTTAATTATCCTACATGCACACTCCAGCCTTTTCTAGTGTTTGCCACTGGAGAGAAGAGCTCATTTAGACCGGGGAGAGGGGGAGAATAAAGCCATTAAAAGAATAGCTGTAAGCCTAGCGAAGAGATAACAAATGACAGAGCAGCAGAATGCTAATGCCATGTCCTTGTCTCCTTGTGAATGGACCTGTACAGCTCATCCCAGCAGTCCTGCTCCAGTGAGCAGATCTCTCCCCAAAGGATTGTCCTCTGCAGCTATGAAAAGTGTACAAGATAGAAAAGGAATTTTTAAAATCCCCTGCAAGGACTACACTTGTTTGGTCAACAGCCACGTGTGATATCCCTGTGCTTTCCCCAAGGTTGAGAGGTGCTTCTTCCTTCCAAGGGGATGCAGAGTAGGAGTTAGTGCCAGCACAGGGAGCAGGCAGAAGAATGGAGATCTGAGTCAGACAAAGCAAGCTTTGTCCAGTATCACAGCAATACTCTTAAAGGGTTTCATCTGTTCATTTGTGACCCTAAAACTTGTTTGACTTTATATCTGCAATGACTTTTTCCTTTTAAAATTTTTACACCTGGTTAGAAAAAGTAAGAAAGTGTGTAGACAACTCTGCAAATATAACTGGATTTTCCAGGTAACCATTAATCCAGTGTTGTCTAAAGCCCATTTCTACCACTGAACAAAAACTATGTATTTAGTTATGTGTGTCCATACATTTCATGTACATATATTGCACATTATTTGTGCTGTTCCAGTAGCTTTGGTATTAGTAGTAACATATCATTATCTCTCCAGTAATCTTCAGGCAGCTCCCCAAAGAACACTGCTGGAACCTCCTGAAATAACAGCTAAAACCAGTGGTGAAAAACCACCCAGCTATGTCTTGTTTTTGCCCCCTCCAGCTGTAGCTGGGAGGAGAGGAGGAGGGCAGACAATGTGAGCAACAGAGAGAAAAATGCTACTTTTTTGTTGTTTTTAAGCAACAGCAGCTTTATGAATATAATTTTGCCAAAAAATGCCAAGAGAAACATATGACACATTTTACATGTTCCTGCTGCCAGATGAATTATTTGGTGATGGTGGGATCCACAGCACAGTTCTTGCATGGAGATACCTGGTAATAAAACCTGGGGTGGGTGTTTGAAGCCCATGCCCAGCACCCCACACCATTAATGCCCTACAGACACTTCCCAGACAGTCAAGAGGAATGGAAAAAGCTCATTAACATTGCTGGGTAATTTTGGAATCTCATCTCCCTTTCCAGTTCAGCATCCTCCTAAGTGCACCCTGCTGTCAGTGGGGTCTCTCTGGGGTAGAAGCACAGACTCCTCCAGCCACAGCACCTCGGGACAGACTCTCCAGAGCAGCACATCTACTCCTTCCTCCACAACCCACCTCATCCTCCCACTCCTCTGCCCAGCTTTTCTCTTTTCCACTGTCTCCCCAGCTAATCCCAGTCACAGAAGTGGTACAGACATTAATTTTATCTACTCCAGTAAGGCAGCTCTCTGATTCTAAAAATACTCCAGGAAATTGAATCGACATTTTGTAATTGGCTGGTAGCAGCAATTACTAATAATCAGCAGGAACATAATTTTCTTCGTTTTCTACTCTTGCTGTAATGTAATCCCAACAGCAATCTTGGTTTTGCACACTAAACAAAGACAATGGCCAATATGAGAAAAATAGGGAGATAAAGCAGAGTTTCAAAATAATTAAAAATAAATAAACTTCTATCAAATAGCAAAAAACTGTAATTCAAACAGCCTTTGGGAAAGATAAAGTTAATACTGTTCCTATGTTCCCCTGTAAAATGGAAAAATGAAAGCTCCACTCCACTTCTCTTACTCAGTGGCAGCAGCACTCAAGACTGCAGCCCCAGTGCCTGGAGGCTGCATCCCCCTGCCCAGGCTCCCACAGAGCTGCCTATTCACTGTGAGGCTAACAAAAGACAGCAAGCTGAAGAGCACACATGACTTGGACTTGAAGGACTGTACTGGATACAAGACTGAAGTCAAGCAAACTACTCAGGTCATAGTGAAAAACACTTTTGCAGAAGGAAGCCTGGTTCTGAATAGGTTTTCTGCAGACTGAGAGAGCTTCTGCAGATTATGAACAAGGAATGTTTTCCTTCCCCAACTTGATTAGTTTCTGTAGATGTTTATGCTTTCTAAATCAATAAACAAGTGCCAATTCATGCAAAAGGATTTAACTTGGAAGCGTGACCAACTCGTTGCTTTTCCTTCCAGCCAAGAACAGCATATGCTCTGCTGCTCCCTGCAAGTATCAGTCCCTAACAGGTATTGATGACTGTATCAAGCCTGCTTGGCTAAAGACAAATCCTCCTGAATTGTGGGAGCTCTTGTCACGCTTGGGAACTGCTCAGCAAGACTCCTTGCCAGCAGCACTGTTGCATGGCATTTACAAATGGCATATTTTCTCTCTGTCCAGTTCAGAAGATGTCCCTTACTAAGGCTGGGAGCAAGCTGCAAATTCCCTACAATCCCCAAGGAAAAATGGGTTGCAATCCAGTTTCCTGTTTCAAGGAGACCAGAAGAAACATCCCCACACTCATCCCCATGTGCCCTGGATTGCACACGAACCATCTGCATCCTTCCAAAGGCCAGGTGGGCACTGATAAGCTCAGGCAATGCCATAAATTATTTCATAACAGAGGCAGGTGAACACCCAAGTCCCAGAGTCTATTGAGAACCCATCTGGGACCATCACCTGGAGCTCGACAAATAGACCCACAAAGCATAGACCTCTTCAGTGCCTGTGGAAGAAGAGCCTTTAGAAAGGATGGATCATTCTCTGATAGTTTTAGTAACAAGATCACTAAACTTTCTTCGGTTCAGGGAAAGGTAAATGTCAAGATGATCTTTGGTATTTCTGACCTTGGAATAAACTTTGGAAAGTACACACATTGGAAATACATGATTTTGAGAAACCTCTCATTTACTTTGATCTTGGAAATTCTTCAGCAATCCCTGTACTGTGTTGATGAGCTTTACAGCTGCTGCTTTGGTGTCAGTGCCCTCCAGCACAATCACTGCTTTCCAGGGGATCTTTTGGATGGGTGGCAAAAAATGCACCACTCACACGGGCAAAACTCCATCTCCCTGCTGCCAGAAGGCTTTATAATTAACCAGATCATTATCTTTCAATCACTTGCTTCAAGATTTCTCATTTGAAATTGGATTCTCTTTTCTTTGGCCTTTTGGACAGATTTTTTCTCTCCAGAGGAATAGGAGTCACACTGGAATATGACTCAAAGCTGGTTTTCATTTGTATTTTCAAATAGACAAAACCACTCAGGCTTTTGAAGACAGATTCCTCTTGGAAATGGCAAAACCCACCAGTGGGTTGTGTCCTTTGTGCTGGTGTCCAGTGCTGCTGTGACCTGCTGGCAGGGGGCTCCTACTGGAAAACCATGGCTTTGGGCTGATCCCAAAAGCTGCTGGCAGCAGACACTGTCAGGGGGCTCACAAACACCTCAGACCCCACCAAAGGCAAAGGCAGGCAGAGGGAGCAGTGAGGGAGAGACAGCAAAGACAGAGGGGGAAAAAACACCAGCTGCTAAGGAGTTTGTCAACTTTATGTGAGAGCCTGGCACAGCCTGCAGACGCTGGATGCTCAGGGAGAGCAGTCAGGGGCCATGTTTAGCTTCAACTTTGATGTTGTGTCAAACTAAGGGCACGCCTAGAGCCCTCCTGTGCCATCATTGTTCCCTGCTGCTGGTGTAGCCACAATACTGACAGTGCAGGGCTGCTCCTGGGTCCAGCCCTCGCTGCCTTGGCCAGGCTTTGTGTGGCCACAACAGCCACCTTGGGCTGTGGGGACCAGAGCAGAGGCAAAGCATCCACAACAGTGGCTACAGGGATTGGCAAGAACCTCACCTTGAAGATAAAGGGGCTCGTTTCTTTAAGTGCTAGAAAAATCACTGCTTTCCAGGGGATTCTTTGGATTGGAAGTGAAGTAGGCGTGGTCCAGGTGCAGGGGATACAGAGACATCACAAAGAGACAGGATAGGTCTATGCTTAGAGAGATTCACACCTCTGCCTTTTACAGCACAGCAAAGCTTTTAGATAAACAGGTATTTAAATGCACACATTAAACTAAGCATCATTTCAGATGCTGTAAAGGTCAGGTTGCACTACTGGAAATGTCCTGGAAAAAACACCAGGACAAAAGAAGTCATAATGGCTGCCAGGATGAGACACAAACCAAGCAGAAATGGAGATTTTGCGAAGTTTTGCAAAGCAAACTGCACTCCTGCAGCCTGTGCAGAGGTGAGGCACTGCTGCTGCACACCCCTGCCATGATCCAAGTGCTCTGTGAAGTGGAAGGATGTCAGCACACAGAACTTACTTAGTGTTGTCTGAATCAATGGTGTGAAAGAGCTTCTCAAGTTCTTCTTCATTGAGTGTCCCATCAGAAAAGAAGGCCTGGAACTCCTCCAGGGACAGCTTCCCATCATCTGCAAACAGCAACACAGCTGCCATTAGGGAACAGCAAAGTGAGGGGGGCAAGGCTGAAAATCAAGAGTTATTTATCAATTTAAAGATTTACCCCAAAATTATCTCCAAGTGCTTCTGCAAAACTGGCCCTCAGCCAATGCAGAGCTCACAGGCCTCAGGGTGGGACCCTGCAGCTCTGGCTGACCCAGCAGCAGATGTGGATGCTCCTGGGTGTGGATGCACCGGCCAAAGAGGAAACTAAAGAGGAAAAACTGGTGAGCTTCATCCTAAAACTGAATTACATTTAAGAAATTATGGAGTGTTTTGTCTACCCTATGTTCAAACGATGCTCATGAAGGGACATTTACTGGATAGGAAGAGACCCTGGGCTGGAATTATAATAGACCCAGCAGTATCTTTTGCCATCTCCATCCAGCTGCATCCTCTCCAGCACAGTCCATCTCCCTGCTCTGGACAGAAATGTTAAATGGAAGCTATTTCACTGATGTGGAAATGTGGCCATACACTCTCTATGTTATTTTATATATTAATACCAATGTTAATTTAATACTGGGGCTACTAAGGGCTCGTTAAATGACCAAGAAGAAAAAGAAATTATCAAATTCATATACAAGGGGCTAAAGGGACTCTCACAATTTTGACTGATAAAGTGACAAAGGCTTACATTTAACTGATAAATCTGGAGCTTTTCTCTGTGCTCTGCAGACAGAAACAGAGCTGGCTGTGAGAAAGCTCCTGTGAAGTTCAGTAATAAGGCAACAGGAGAGAGACAAAAGAAACTCTAAAGAAATTTTAATTTGCTATTTCTTGTCCAAGCTGCTGACACTAGTCTGGTGTGCAGCAGTGCCGGGGGGGGGGGGAAACTACCCCAGGTCACATATAATTTAAAATCTTTCCATCCATATCCACAGAAGAGTCACAGACTGGAAATGCTGCCAGTACCTACTTTGTGGTAGGAGAATGAATGTATCATTTATTATTTAATCAAATCAATAATAAACCCTGTTGTTTCCTTTTCAGGGCATGATGCTGGAGGACAAAATTAGGCAACTCTCCACACACACATCAATATTTCTTCCCCAAAGTAAGTCTGCTGCTCCTAAAACATACCTGCATTGCCAAATGCTAACCCAGTTTCCCTTGCCTGGCATAGACAAATTTAGAACAGTGATAAACTGAGTCTAAGATGCTCATTTAATTGGCAATTATGAAAGGAACACAGCAGGAGGACAGTCCACAGCAACACTGGGTGAAGAGAGCACCATTTCCAGAGCACCATAATGGCTACAGAGAGGGTCCAGCTGCCGTTATTGTTTTTCTGCATTCCTTCCCCAAAACATGGCCTTTTTGCAGCAGGCAGGGTGCAGAATAGCAATGCACAGCTCAGGGAACGGGTCCCAAATCTGCTCTCTATTTCTGATTACAGAACACTAAAGCACCTGTACTTCAGCAAGGACCCATTGCTTGAAGGACCCCACCAGTGTCACCTGGAGGTTAACCCAGCAGTGACATCTGTCAGGGCAGGAGATGAACAGACTGTGTCCGGAGCAGGAGCCCCAGCCACACCACTCGTCTCCACCTCTCCATATTGCACAACTGGATAAGAAACTTTCCCCCCTCAGTGCTCCTATTTATGCACTATCCTAGCCAAGATCAAGGTTTGGTTTCTTCTGATCCTGACTGGCAATGAATGCTCATCTTCAAGCACCAAGATCAAAAGGATGACAGCATTTCTATCCCACAAGGGCTAAACAATTCTTTATATATGGAACACTTTACCTGTAAACCATAAATCAGTGCTTCACCTTCAAACTGTCCTTCCACACAGAGGGCAGCAGAAATAAATTCCCAGGAAAGTCACATAAATCAACTTACTGGGAAAGAGAAACTGTAAAGTGAAGTGGATTTTTTTCCAGGAGAGTACTTTGATCTGAATTTACAATTTGCTTAACTCTGAAAAACATAAAAGTGTTTCTAAGTTTAAGGCAAAAAATCTAAACACTTTATCTAGTTTCTATCTTATAACTTCAGTCTTTCATTTTACTCTTACTTTATTTGTTTTGCTCTGGGTTTTTTGAGGGATTTTTTTTAGTAATGTGCTCCAGGATGCATTTTTGCTGCAGCCTCTGAAATACTTGTGTTTAAAATCTGTGCCAAAACACTGCTCTGACTCCTATCTCAGAGTCTCCACAGAGAACAGGTAGACAGATATCAACTACCATGACAGGGCAGATCACTGAAAACCAGCATGTACTGAATTTTTTTTGGCATTTAACAGCTTGAAGTAATGCAAAACCAGGATGATTTAAGGATCTAGAGGAGGAAGGAGGTGACAGTGAGTGTTATTTAATTTTTATTGTCTGGAAACCCCACAGAACTGCTTGAATAAAAGTATTCTGACTCCACAGAATTTGAATAAAAGTACCAATTTTATTTGCAAACAATGCTCAGGACTTTCATCTCTCCCCCAACCATCAGCACCAAGTACCAGTCAGCTTAAAGCTGGTTGTTATTTAATCTAAACTGGAATACTTGTCTGCAAACACACAAAGCAAAAGCCTTTCTGAGGAGAGATAATCCTTGAGCTGCATATCTATAATTGTGGAACAGCCTGAGAGCCTGGGTTTCTGGAGCCCAGCAGGCAAAGATGCCTTCAGGGAACTTCAGGGTGATAAGAGGAAGCAGACTGGGCTGGGATTTGCCAGTTCAAATTAAACTGTTAAAAAACCCCGGGTGAGGAGGATTGACCACAGTGGTATTGACACCAGGTCCCCTGGCTGGCAGTTGCTCTGATAAGTAAGAGCTGATGGGACACTGTGGTCCAGGAGGAGCCTTATCAGGACAGTCCCAGCTTTTTCTGACAGCAGAAGTGTCTACACTCAGTAGAGAATGGATAAGACTTCTAGAAAGCAGCTTTTTGCAGAAAGCTGCAGGGTTCAAGAGGTACAAATTCTCCAAAGGGACAGGCAGAGCCTCAATTGGTTCAGCCTCACCCATGCCCTGCCCTGCAGAGCTGCTCTGGGATCTTTCAGCCCTTGGGAGCTACTTATGAACAGGAAGCATAATGGAAAAATTGAGATTCTTTACCAAATCCTACAAAACCAAATAAAGTTTCCATCATTTTTAAGATCTAGAAATCTCAGAGATCTAGATCATAAAGATCTAGAGATCTAGATCAACACAAATATTTGTGATTTTTTATGTGGGGAACCATACTAAAGGCAGGCAACCTATTTCCACTGACTGCCTCCCTGCCCTTTAATCCTAGCACTTGAAGTTAACACCTAGCTGCCAGCAAGGACAAGTGCCACGAACTAGAAATTGCCTCCCTCGCACTGATCGGCTGAGAAAAGCGATAATCAGGCCACAGCTACCCTGCCATCATTTCTTCCTGAGAGAGCAATCTTCATTTCACCCTAGCTTTTCAAAATAATTCAATCACAGGCAAAGATCAAAGCAAATTACCAGCCCAATAGAGTTATCAAAGTTAAAACTAACTGAAGAGAAAAGGACATAAGAGAGAGCATCAGAAAACCCGAACTGGGATGTTATTATATCTCCATTTGCCATCATGAAAAGATGAGGAGCCCAGAAGTGGTTTTTACACCTTCTAGCTCACAAAATTAAGCTGTTCTCACCCACTAACACAGCCCAGGGAAAAATCAAACTGAGATCATAAATTGTCCAAAGTATAGGAAATCTGATGGCCGAGTTTCTGGAAATTCACTCAGTGATACAAATGGCTTAAAGCAGCTACAAAATAAGGTCACTGTTCTGAGCCTGAGTTTGCTAAATCTGTTTTCAATTACATGAGGTTGAGACTGCTCATATATTTTCCAGATATATTATGAATATATTTTCTAGCTATTATTATGGCTATACTTCATTACTTACTTTTATTACTCTGCGAGTTCTAAAATGCTCTAAGCTCCGCTTGCTTGCAAGTGCCCAACAGCTATGGGTAAGTAAATTGGATTTTATTGGGGCCTGTGAATAAAAATGATAACTCTTTTTTTTCTTCTTTCTTGGGGGTATGCATGTGCAGATACAGGAGCCAGCATGAACAGGGATTGGCTTCCAACCTAAACCCTTCAGGCAGCCCCCTTGCAAGCCAGGAGGAGTGACTTTATTCATTTAAACAAAGGGGAATATGGGCTTGAGCTTTCTATCCTGGGCTGTTAGGGAAAATTACCTCCAGCCCCACAGAACTGATCTGTGATGGACCTTTCCACTGGGCAAAGAAGGAATGTGTCCTCTGCATCACCCAGCCCACTCTGAAAATCATCTGCAGCTCCTCACCAGTGACTCAGGCACACAGAGCCGGCAAAAAAATGACCCACACACTTCAGTTCCAGCCTCACAGTGTTCTGTTGGGGGCAATTGCATTTAGCTGGAAGCAGGGCTGGTGATTCACCTCCAGACCTGGCTGGAGCTCTGCAGGAGCAGCACAGCCCACGTTTGGGTGGCTCTGCACAAGGACGCTGCCATTGCCACTGGAACGCAGCCCCTGCAAGTGCCTTTGCTAATGAGACGTACCACACATAATTACAAGGAAATTACTACAATTACAGTAATTTTCTAGTGAAAGAAATTTACAGAATGACTCCAAAATTTTGAAACTTAACTAATGCCCAGCACAGCTGTTTTGACAAGGGTCAGTACCACACCAAGTGATCTATGCAGATAACCTGAGAGATTGATGTTTCCAATACAGCAAATAATCTCTGTTTTAAACACTCCTGTGCATTTCTAATGCCAGCTGGGAATGCTGGTGAGACCTACTCAGTGATGCTGGCACAAGAATGCAAAGATTGGCACTGAAGAAACAGTTTCACATGCAAAGCATGGGACTGAACTTCAGGATCTGGGGTTTTGCTCACTTAGCTCATTTAAAAACTCTTGATAAATGCTTTTCTGTGTACTGGGCATGATCCCCTCCTTTGCCTTCTTGCCATGAACACAGTTTTGAGGTGGTGTTTTCCATCTGCTGCCAGTGACCCCACGGCAGCTCCCATGGGCACAACCACAGTGCTCCTGGCTTGGGGCAGGCTGGGCACACGCCCCAAAGCTCACTGGCAAATGCCACACACAGCTCTACTTGCAGCATCCCCACCTTCTTTGTCCCATGTGTTAATGAAACCTTTGGGGTTTTAATCTTCCCGGAAGGTCTTTCCTTCCTGTGCCTGGATGAGGCCTTGGAGGAACATTGGATGCACAAAGCAAATGAAAGAACATCCCTTAAGAAGTCAGCCAATGTTCCTCTCTAGTCGTTCACCCCAGGAATAAATTCACCCCATCTCTTCTTTGGGAATTTGGCTAACCTTTGTCTTCATCACAGTACAGACTTCATTAAACACAATATTTAGCCGATTTTACGCGTCTTTTGTCTTTTCTGCAGCATAGGAGGAAGTTCAGTGGTACAACTGAAACTGGGACATACCCAAAATCTGTGAACGGCACTTGACAGAAGGATTGAGGATCCTTTTTGTGACTGGATTAGCCTTTTCATTTCCATTAAAATAGGGGAAAAGTGACTTTCATTTCAAAATTACCACATCAGCCAGTATAAGATATTGAGGAATGACTTAAAGTCTGGTTCCTGTTTAGGATGATGGGTAATGCTGCATGCACCAAGCAGACAATGGCTGGGAATCTTCCCTGTAGGACTTGGACTGGAGAAAAATGGGATTTCCATTGTAGTCAGAAAACGACACCTCATTCCCATTGGAAATAGCCTGGGCATTAAGCAGTGTCCATTAGCATGCCAGAATCTCCCCCAAGCTGCTCAGCTTTTATCATGAAATCAAGCCTTTTGTCATCCTAGAGTTAGAAGTAATTTTGAAATTATTTTTAATGGCAGCTATAGATAGTTATCAAATGTAAGCTGGAAGGCAGGGAGACATGCAGGACTGATATAACACATTTTCTCTCACTATCTTTTGTGAAGACTGTACTTTTTTCCCACATAATTCTCACCCTGCTGTAATGACCTGATTTAAATGTGTGTGTGAGGGGGTGGTGGTTTATGTGCTCACCCATTATATTGAATTTGGACTTTTCATCACAGGTATCTAGGAATGCCTTCCAAAGAAATTCCTAGTTGTTTATAAATTAAGTGCTGGAATTAGACTTCCTCAGTAAATAGCCTGGCTAGGTTCAATGCAATTGCTGATTAATAGAGGTTAGAGCAAAAATCACCCAAAGAGTTAGAAGAGGGTTCAGATAGAAATGCCTGTAGTCCACAAAGCTTTCTCCAGCCACCATTTTCCTCCAGAAAACAGGAGGTAACCTGTTTCAGTTTTCCTCTCACTATCCAGGTTATTTGGTGTCAGTTTAAAAAGAAAATGAAAGTCAATAGTTGATTTCGATGCATTTGCTTCGCATCTGTAGCAGCACAAGGAAAGCACGAGCCAGCCCCTCCACATGCTGCAGCTCTGCAGTAATTCGTGGAAACTGCAGGTGATCTGAGCCCTGGGACCCTCTGTACATGAACACATTGGTCTGCCTTAGGGCAGAGCAGTGGGAAAACACTCAGGAGAGGAAACCAGAGCTTGCAGCAAGCAACCACCGGGTGAAGAATTCATTTTGAGACGCAACAGGTGAATTCTCAACGTGTTCCTTGGGCTCCAGCCTGGGCAGCCAAGGGGGCTGGAGGGGAGGCACCCTGGATGGCTGAGCACCAGGGTCAGTGTCGTAGCATAAAACAGACCTCTGGGCTACAAACCATAAATATTCTGCAATGAAGAAATAAATAATAGAGTGTCCTGGTTTTGGTTAGGATAGAGGTAATTTTCTTCCTAGAGGCTGGTACAGCACTGTGCTTTGGATGTAGTGTGAGAATAATGCTGATAACACACTGCTGTTCTAGTGGCTGCTGAAGGGATTGGGGACATACCTTCACCTCTGTTCCTTCACTCTCCTCCATCAGGAAATCTCTGTTTCCGAGCTGTTGCAGCCATCAGCAGACCCAGCTTAGCTCCAGACATACAACTGCCACTGCCTCTCAGTTATTTTTCATCTTAGTTGACCTGAGACTGCCTTTTTATATTGGGTGCTGTTAAATGGATGACTGACTTTGAACAACCATAGCTTTTTAGCACCTTTGATTTATTTACTCCTTTAAAGTCTCTGCCCTGTGGGTGCCACAAGCACAGGCCAGCACAGCAAAGCAGCAGGTTCCTGTGCAGAGCTTGCAGCCTCCTGACCCAAACAGCCTCATTCTCTCTCCCAAAGGCTTTGGTTTTCCACATACCCAAACACCTACTCAGTCTCATTCCCTCTCTGCCATCCTGAACATCTACTTCCTTCTTCATTAAAGTGCCTTCAGTGTCTCCCCTCCCCACATGTCACACCTTCTTTTTTTTATTTGAACTCTTAGGTGTAACATGTGACATTGTAGACACAGCTATACAAAATTAGAATTTGTTTTAGAGGAGATTGTGCGATGAGAAATGGTTTCAACATTCTTAACCTTTGATCTCTACCACTTAATCCCCAAAATTTGTGTTTATTGCCCAGGCAGCCTTGTTGCAGACCCCTTTTTCAGTCACCTTCCTGAAACACGTTGCACAGATTGGATATTAGGAAAAATTTCTTTACTGAAAGGGTGGTCAAGCATTGGAACAGACTGTCCAGGAAAGTGGTGGGATCACCATCTGTGAAGGTGTTTAAAAGGCTTGTAGGTGTGGCACTTGGGGGCACAGTGATAGACTCCAAGGGCACTCTATGATTTTAGAGGGCTTTTTCAACCTTAATCATTCTGTGATTTAAAAAACATCAGCAAACTTTCCTCTACCAAACCCCATGAGCTACTAGCAGCCTCTCTAAATATTTGATCTAAAGTGAAAATGAAACACAAAGACAGCACAGCTTGTTGTTAATACGAGATCACTCTGTGCTTCAACCATCCCAAAGCAGTAAATCCTGACTTCAAAACTTCCTCCTCATATTTAAGGCAAAATTCTTACAAGGAGACCTTGCTAAAAGAGAGCAGAACCTATCTCCTGCAGTGCCCTAAAAAACAACTGTTCTGGACAAGAATTACTACAGACAATGAAAGATACAATAAAATAAATGGAGGAAAAAATGATATTTGGATACTTATACTAAATTATTAAATAGCATAGCTGCTATGTTCCTATGCAAAAAATAGTTAATTTTTATACATCAGCAAACTGCAGTGTGATAGTTAATTCCTTGCAAGGTTAAGCATTTCTTTGTGTGCAGAACAGAGGTGGCCTGGGAATCACAGAGATATATTTAAATCTGCTCCTGAGCCCTGCCACATCAAAGCAGAGCAATGGGTTTATTTGGGAGACTTTTTTGCAATTCCCCACTCACACATCAAAAGCTACGCATGGTTTCAAGCTGTTGCAAGGCTCTTACTCCTGGTGATCCTCCAGGTGCATCCCACTGGATGAGATTTCTGCTGAGAGGCAGAAGTCTTGTGGTGATGGGCAGAGATGTAAAACCACTGCAGCACTTGGCATGCTCTCCTTCAGGTCTCCTACAAGAATAATATGGGAACTGAGGGAGCTCCTGCCTTTCTGAACTCAAGTGACCTTCACCATATCTGGAAAAAAAGTCTCTGAGAAGCTACCATGGGTAACATCTTCCAGAGTCCTCAGGCTGGCTGAGGACAGGTCACATACACACACCAGTGCCTGGCCTTCAGTAGCAAGGAGGGAAACCTGGGTTTCTCTGTAGGGACAAGTCAAAATATCGCTTCTGAAGCTTATCAGGTCACTTCCCATCCCTGGAAGTGTTCAGTGCCAGGCTGGATGGGGCTTTGAGTAGCCTGGTCCAGTGGAAGCTGTCCCTGCCCATGCCAGAGGATTGGAACTAGATGAGCTTTAAGGTACCTGCCAACCCAAACCATTCTATGATTCTATGATTTACTTTATTTCCATCTCCAAGCAGCCAAAAGCTTCATTTTTCTGGAAATCAATCCCTGAAGTTACAGTTCCCTCCTGCATCCAGACAAACCAGGAGAGTACAACAGATATTCTCAGGAAATTGCTGGAACAGCCACAGCAAGGGCACAGCTGCTCTGGTGCTGGAGCAGAGGTTGGATGTTCTGTGTGTCCCACTGAGTTTAGGGAACAGCTCAGTGCTTTGACAGCAGCAAACCCAGACCGTGGGGCTCACACAGCTCTCAGACTCCTTGAAGAGCAGCAGTGGGTGCATGTCCACGGCAAACAGGAAAGAGAGAAAGAAGAAAATTTTAGGTAGCAGGTGCTCCACCTTAAGGCGTGGGGAAACACCATTACTTACTGACAGCAACCTCATGCATTCTTAGAGCACACTAGAGCCTATACAGGGCCCTCACACTGTCCCCTGCCAAATTAATGTGCCCACTTTTGACTGAGGACAGCTCAGAACCAAGATTTAGAAAGGCAACGTATGTAGTTCTGTGCCATGCCCGAGTTGGAATGTGCTAGCTGAAACATTACTGAACTATCAGCTCCAGGCAGACTGCCAGCTCCAAAGTTTTCAAACTTTATCATTAAAATTTGGCAGAAACATCAAAAGAAAGAGTAAACCTGGGATGATTGATCAGGAAGTTTCAATCAAGCTGAAGCAGAAGCAAACACTCCCGACTCCAGTACACCCCAGGTCTGCAACAGCCTGTTAAATCCAGATTTCTTGGAAAGCTCAGAAACAGGCACCAAACAGCCCTAATTCCCCTCTGTTCCTCATTAATTAGACTTCTTGCTTGCTTTTTTTAATGTGCAGATAGCTGAATATTTCAGAGAGCCAAGGCAGGGTTTGCACTATTTTCAGCTCATTATACCCAGCACTCAGCTTCAGAATGAAGAAGAGGCAATTGTTTGAGCAAAAGAGGAAAAAACTTATGAAAACACATGGTGCTGCCTCTCAAAAGTGTGGTCCTGGTGTGGTCAGGGCATGGCAGGGAGAGAACCTCTCTGGGGCTGAGGCTGTTCTTGGCTGGCCTTGCAGCACCACACTGGATCTGGGCACAGCCTGGTGATGCTGCCAGAGGCTGCTCCATGAGCAGCTCAACTGGGATCAGTGCTGCCAGCTCTCTTTGAGCTGCTCTGGGATCAGTGCTGCCAGCTCCCCTGGGAACTGCTCTGGGATCAGTGCTGCCATCTCCCTGGGAACTGCTCTGGGATCAGTGCTGCCAGCTCCCAGGGAGCTGCTCTGGGATCAGTGCTGCCAGCTCCCCTGGGAACTGCTCTGGGATCAGTGCTGCCAGCTCCCCTGGGAGCTGCTCTGGGATCAGTGCTGCCAGCTCTCTTTGAGCTGCTCTGGGATCAGTGCTGCCAGCTCCCCTGGGAGCTGCTCTGGGATCAGTGCTGCCACACCACCACAGCAGCCTCTCCCAGGGAGAGCCTGGACAGGAGCCACGGGCAGCATTTCAACTGCTGCCCTACCCATGGAATTACAGTGCTCATCTAAGGGAATAGCTGCAGGTAAAACTATAACACCTGGCCTGATCTCTGACAGCAGAAGTTGCATTTCAGCCTAACTGAAGAGTTTAGTACAACAGCCAAAAGCAGTGCCCAGGGTGCAATGACTGCTGGGTCCCTGTGGGATGTCAGGAATGAGCCATGGGCAAGTCTGAAAACTCACCTGGGTTCTGTCACTGCAACAGGTCCCCTGTGATGTTGTTTCCCCCTTGTAAAACAAGCATAATTCTGTGCTTAGTAAAACCATCCAGGGGATGAGAAGCAGTGCTCTAAGTGACCTTTCACTAACACCGGCCAGAGGAAGGCAGCAGCAGTGGGGCTGTTTCCATGTGGTAGCCACTGGAGTTGTTGACTGTTGACAAATTAGCAGCAAATTAGTGCAGATTAGAGAGCTACAAACTCATCGCTTTCTGCAGTCCCATGAAACAATATCCAGATTGCATTGGCAGCATCAACAGTTTTCCATTCAGCTAACAAGCTGTGCAGAGATGAAGACAGCAAATTAAACTAACACGAAAAGCAGATTCCTCATTTGCATTCTCAGAAGGCAGAAGTTGTTTCCATACTGCTTTATCATCTGCAGCATACAGGACATCCAGCTCCCTGTGCCAGGGCTCAATAGGTGCTTGAATATCAAACGCAGAAGCTGCATAAATAATTACTTGCTTCCTCATGTTAACTCCTGAAGCATGAAGTCCAGGTGTAAGCCTACAGCACTGATCTCCTGCAACACTGTTTCATTTCTTGAAACTCAGTGGTCTCAAAATCCCTGCTAAAAAAAAGTCTCAGGCTCTAAACAAAACAACGGTTCATGTTTGATGGTCCCTCTCCGAGAAAGCTCTTGCCAAAAGCTAATTTTCTTGGGGTAGTCTTTGCTTCAGTATAAATGAGAGCCAAAGTGGTCCCTCCCCACAGGATGCCCTTGCAGGTCTCCAGCATGGTCTGTCCTGGCTCCCCATGGCTGCATCAGAGAGCAGCCAAGCCAAACCTCACTCAATCCACCACAGCTGCCCTTTTGTTTATGCTTCCACTTAATAAGCTTCTGCATTTCCCGTTTATTTTCACAGTGAAAATGTAAGCCCTATGCTCAGTGTCTCCAGCTATTTGTCCAGGGCAGGATGTGTGTCTCAGCCCTGTCAGAGATATTTAACATCTCTAAGGCAAACAGTGCAGATCTTTTCTCCACTCCTTCATTCTTTTGCTCCAGCAATGCGTCTGAGCAGCACAGAACAGAGCAGTCCTGCAGGGAGGGCACATCTGCTCTGAAAAGATTGCAAAGGAAAAACAAAACCTAAATATGTTTTTCTGCTCCAGCAAATTAAACTAGCACCTCTTTAATCACAGATTTCTACTTATAACAAAGCTGCAGCATGAGTGTCTTCTCTGTTTATTTTTTGTAGTTTGTTCATTTCAAAAGTAGGTTATAAAACCCCCAGAACTCTTATCCAGCTTTTCGGTTAAGAGAGGAGAAAGATAAGGTGTTCTGCTGTCTTTTCTGCAATGACCCATGTAGTAAAGACTAGAGCACAAATGAAAAACCACAATTTTAAACGAATGATGAAAACAATAGGAACAAAAGAAACCTCCCCGCGACCCACACCCCACGGGCACCGGTTTCACAAGTAGGTCACGGCTCGCACTGCGAGCGGCAGAGCATCCCCGCAGCGCCTGTCCGTGTGCTCCGCCCCAATTGAATTGTAAAAGCGGGCAAGCCCCGCCGGTTCCAGCACAAAACACACAGGGAAACTTGTGTGCCAACTCAAGATTTCTGTTGTGAAGCACCCCCTGGCCCCCCGCCCATCTCAACATCTCCCATCAGTTCCTTCCGGGCTCAACATCCCAGCCACTGACCCGGGGGCTCTGTGATTCCACCCAGCCTGCTTTAATTTGGCTAAAGATAGGATGAGGGAAAAAAGGGTATCTGAAGGACAAAGTCACTGGAAAAATGCCTACAAGTATGTTTGGTTGTTGTTTTTTCCCAGGGAAAAATGGGGTCATCTGGCTTCTCTTGTTAAAGAAAGCTTTCAAAGGAACATTTGAAAATCCCAGACCTAAAGTGTTTCAAGTTTTGTTTCAGTTTAATCCTTATATCTTCCCCTGAACACTGACAACAGCCTCTCGATTTTTACTTTACTTTTCCACAGCAAACCAAGAACAAGTTGTCACTGAGTTCCTAAATAGGAAAAGAAGAGAAAAAACCCTCTGCTGCAGTTTTTCATTGAAAATTGAGAACCACAAATGCACAAACCACTGGGGTGACCTGTGCATGGGACTTTTTCCTAGCACAGTGCTGGGGAAGGGTCTCTCTACTCACTCACCCAGCCCTGCTGCAGCTCATCAAAATGCTTCTTTGGGAGACTATGTTTCAGAGAAGCCTTTGTGAATTTTTAATGCTGCGTGCTACTTAGCGTTTGCTGAATTCACAATTTTTCCACGCCATCTCAGCAGCATCTGCTGCAGCCATGCGACCTGGAGCAGCACACAGCCTTTCCCAGCATAACTGAGAACCTGGGATCTGACAGATCCCAAGGAGAGGCCCATGGGCAGTGCAGGGAGATGCTTCCAACTCTTCTGCAGAATCTTGTGATGCAAAACTTCCCCAAGCCACCATCCAGGTTTAAGCTGGATTCAAGTGGTACACTCATGGGGACACAGAGCAACACTGCTCACATTGGCATGCTGAAACTCAGTAGAACAGCACTGTCTGCAGCCTCTGCTCAGGGAACTGTGCTCTCATCTCTTCTTTTCTCTTTAAGGTCTTACAAAGCCCAAAGGTGAGGTCTGGAGGGGGGAAGTGCTGGATGCTGGTGTGAAAAACCAGCTGGGAAACCAATGCATTGTGCAGAAGGAGGAGAAAAAGGGGAATGTGGCCCAAAAAAGTCAAGACACACAAGGTGTCTGACATAAGGGTGAAGTATGACCCTTCTGCTTTTGGCAGAACTGAATTTACACAGGAGAGCAGTGGCACTGAGAGCCTCCAGCCCTTAGGGTGATGCTTAACAGTTTCCAAGATAAACCACACTCATATGAGCTCTATTCTACTTCCCTGGGCTCTGGTAAGAAAATCACTGGAATCCTTTTATAGTTTTTAAAAAAAGAAACAACATCAAGAAATGCCCCACCAGAACCCAAAAGCATCTAGATTTCACAGGAGTGCCATGCTGGGAAATACTATATAAGACACTCATAGGAAATCCAAATTGCTAATATTTTCTCCTTTTTTACCCCCCTCAAGCTGAGGAGCCCTAAGTTGGGAACATAGCCCTGCTCTATTCTGCTCAGGAATACAGAGGTACTACAGCAGGAGTAAAGATAACCCAGCAACCAAGAAAGAAAACTCAGGAGCCACTCTGCACATGGACAACTCACTGCGGGTTGCCTGGCTTGGCGATAGAAACGCTTGAGGGAACTCTGTACTTCTTTGATACACTGAGCATTATGAGCTTTGAGTAATGGAATAGAAAATGGTAGGTTTAGCCCTTGATGATATCTCCTGTGATGTTTGATCAAACCCTCCTTGTGTGGAGGAGGTGATTTATTAGCAGAGATTGGACCCATTTGAAGAAAGAAGCATCCTGGTGCAGGAGAAGGCTCATCTGAGAGCTTCATCAAAGCAGCAGTTTACAGAGAGGTTTTCTGTCTCCCAGCACTACCAGCTCACATATCAGTGCCAAAGCTGCCATGAAAAAGCTTTCCAGAAAGCAGATAAGCATCATCACAGCCTTGGAGGAGCACAGCTCTCTGCAGGCTCTCCTTTGCCTGCAGGAAACCCACTAGAATTTCCTGCCTTCCCAAACCATTAGCACAGACTGGATTTCTAGACTGGTTCAATACACACAACCATGGATGAATTCAGCAGGATTTAGCACCCCTCTCATTAGGGACCTGTTTGCCTCTTTGTACACGTCTGAGCCTGAAACCTTTGTGTTTCATTTACATACAAAAAAAAAAAAAAGGACATAATAAGCTAGGAGATAGGAAACAAAAGTCTTTGCAAAACCAGTGGAGTTGGTGAGGGCCAGGGTGCTGGTCAGGCCATGCCCATGCTGTGGTGCCTGGTCAGAGGATATGTCTGACTGAGGGCTTGGTGACATTTGGTGTGGGAGATGACACAACATTTGTTTTTCCTTCTATGTCCACCCTAATTAAAGAGAAGCTAATTCCAAACCTTGCCTGTCTCTCTCATGGAGCACACTGCTGTGCTTTTGCAGAGAGAAGGAAGCTCACAAGCAGCTCGGTGGTTTCCTACCTGCCCAAATCCCACGGGATGTCTGTGCTATGAACAACGTTGCTCCTGATGCAAGATCAGCCTCTGTGAATCTGCACCGAGTGCTGCTGCAGTAGCCATGCAGTGAGAAACATTTAATCCTCATTCTTGTTTTATAAAAGGATCAAAATGCTCAGCATGCTGACAATTCAAAGGTTTAGCAGTCCAGCATAGGAAATATGTACTGCAGGCTTAACACTTGAATACTAAAATTCTACAAGACAGACGGTAAAAAGAAAAAAAAAAAAAAGAAAAAAATAAAAAAGCCTACTCATGGTGTACTGCAATGGCCCAGTCCTGCTCTCTACTGATTTATGAGTATAAGAAAACTGCTTTCTTTTACAGTGCCTTGGTTATCCAGTCACTTGCTGTATGAGTACATTTGCTCAGGTCAGTGTGGGGCTCTCAGAAAAAGCACATGGGAAGGGAGCAAGTGGTTCCAGTGATTCAGAGTTTAAAGCTCTTGATATTGAAAAAAACATGGATCTGTTTGCCCTGCTCAATCTTTCTTTCAGCTGCAGCCAGCTCGCAGCCGGGCTTTGCTGTGAGCAGCCTGAGCCTTCAGTCAGGGGTGCTGTGTCTGGAGGGGGCTCACCCTGCCAGGAGGAAGCAGGGACATGCCGAGGTGCCACATGTGACACCCCACGGTCCCAGCTGTCAGCAGGGCAGATGCCTCTGCTCTTAACTGGTGCCTTGGTCTGCCAATGGACACTTTCTTCTTCCATCTCCTTTATCCAAATCCACCCTCAACCTTCCATCTGTCTTTCTTTGCCCACTTGCCCCTTATTAGCCCCCTAGAGGGAGGAGAAATGGGGAATGGGAAAAGAATCAGGTGTCCTTCCTCGTTTGGGTATTGCAAATGTCTTTTTAGGAAACATCTACAGAAATTGTCTTTGCAGGCAGTGAGGCAGCCCCAGCCCTGATGTGCAGCACACGGCAAGGCAGCGAGCACAGTCAGATTGCATTTGCCGAACAGCAGTCACCCTCTCCCTGGCTGCTGACCTTTAAAATGTCAGGCACCTCATTTAAAAAGCAACAATTGGGTTTGAAAAGTTTTAAGGCTCTGTGTCCTGCTCCAGCCAATTTTGCAGACAGTGCTCTGCAAGAACGTCTCCCACTGCTTGGTTTTTGCTTTCCCCTTCATCTCCCCAGGATTTCAGCATTTAGCACTTTGTTCTCTCATGCTGCTCTTGTTATAGGAGGATTTAATATTCCTGCCTATGGACAGCCCTACTTTTATAACTTCTTTTCAGTTAATTCTTCCTCCAGTTAAATGCTAGAAAACCATTTTCCCCTCTGATTTCAGGAAAACCTTTTGCAAGATCTAAACTCTGCTGTTTTCCTACAAGTAGATTACAGGATGCAGGAGAGAGGAAAACAGTTCCTTTCTTTGAAAAATATAAATATTTTATCTTGTTTTTACAGTCTTATGCAAGTACTTCCATTTAGAGCACACTTTTTTCCTCACTGTTTGACACATTCCAAGTGTATTAATTGATACCACTATCACTCCAGCTACAAAAGGATATCAAGATAATTCTGCACGTGGCTGTGTTTGCATACAGCCAAAGCCTGAGCTTCAAAAAGCCCAGGGACTGTCGTGCATTCCCCATTCCCTACCTCTGGTCTCCAGTTTGAAACCCAGGCAGGCAAGCTGTGTCTTCCTATCACTCAGCTTTTCAGGCAGAAGTATTTCAAATTCATGGTCCCTTTCTGCCCCTCTGGCCTTCCTTTCCTCTTATCCCACCCCATGGGGATGTCACAGGGATTAATGAGTGTTGCACATTTGCTCTCTGTAGATGGTGCTGGTGCCAAGGAAGGTGGCAGCATGGCAGTTCTGCCTCTGCCTGCCAGGGTGCAGATTGCCCCATTTATTATTATTATTATACACTGCAGAGCCTAGTAATGTGAATACACTGGTAAAGATTTTGATAAATCTTGAACATTTTGCCAGTATTAATTCAACCTTTTTGAGAAGCTGGGGTGGGATGTATAAAGAAAAAAAGAAAGCAACTGATGGTACTACAGAGGCAAGGAAGGAAAAGCAGCCTTGCTTAACAAAGTGTAGCATGTTTGAAAGGCAGCAAACCAGCCAGCTGGAAAAGTAACATCTCCACGATGAACAGAAAATCCTTTGGAAAGGAAAATAAGCCCCAGTGCACTTATTTTCATTAGCAGACCAGGCACAAGCCTGTGCTTTGGTGCTGGCACAGCAGAGCAATACACAGCCAAACCACTGTGTGCCTAAAGCAGAGGTTCTGTGGCTCCTGGAGTCAATACTGAGGCTTAAGGGAAAGAACCCCCATGTGTATGTGCAAAGCACCAGAAGCACCCAAAAGCCACACTCAGCAAAGCCTTAAAATCTTGCTGCTCTTGCAGACTGAGGTTAGAAAGCCATGAGTAAGCAGGGGCTGAAGCCATTCACATCTGCACCGTGTCAGGCTGGGGCCTCAGTACCAGCATCCAATTAAGGCAGAGACCTGGCAGCAGGAACTGATCTTGGATCCAAATCCAAGCCCAGACTGAGGAACTTCTTGAACCCAAACCCAGCTGTACCAGCCCTTCAAAGCTCTGCTGAGGGGCAGCAGGAGCGTGGCAAGAGCTTCTCCCTTTGCAGCTGACACACAGCTCTGCTGTGGCATTTGGCCGACACGGACAGGTTTCACCTCCACACTGAGGCTGCAGCAGGGGCACAGAAAACTAAGTTCCCCTCGAAAAAGAATTCAAAATTATTTTCACCTCTAAAACTTTCTGAAATCTTGCAGACTTTTTCCAGAGCAGCACACCACCTTCCCACGGTGCAGACAGCCAGCCATGAAACCAAAGACACTCAGGCTCCTGCTTCTCAGCCCATGAACATCCATTTTCACTCTTTGCTAACACCTCCTCCCATGAAAAAAGATTAACTGTTCCTGCCCTTCAGATTATCCTTGCTAGGAGTGACAGATGTGGATGTATCATTGTTTCAGCTTCAGATATGCCTTTCCCCCCTGCAAGTCAGTAAGATACACCATTCTCTCACATGTATGTTATCTGGTACTTTAAAAGAATGAGAAAGATAAGAGGAAGAAAAAGATACACATGATTTGTAGCTGTTCCTGGCCCATTGCCTGAACACAGGCTGCCAGAGCATATTTTCTCACAATTGTCTGGCAAAAATTGCTAGCACATTATGAGGATAACTTGCAGCAGTGTATTTGTTCTGGATTCAATTTTTGCCTTATTTAATTTTAATAGCTATAATAAAAAATCTTCAATAAATACAGCTGATCTGCAGAAGATACCTAATTAAAAAGGATGCCAGAGCCCAGTGCTGTCCCTTGTTCCCACAGCAACAAGAGCAGAGGAGAGCATGCAAGCAGAGTGGCAAAAGGAGTGCTTTTCCTCCACTAAGGAACTGCTCCATTTCCCCTGAGGGAACTTCCCAGGGCTTAAACTTAAAGGCAAATATAGGACAGCCCTGCTTCCGAGAAAGAGAAGTAGCAATAGCAGCTCTTAGTGAGATTTAGGTGGTGTAGCAAGAGAAAGAATGTGAGCTGAGGGTTGCACAAGAAGCCTGTGGTGGTGGCAAAGGCATTTTAAGGTGTTCCTACACTCACCACCTCCACCTGGGTGTGTATTGTCATTCTGCTCCCTGTCACGCCTTAGTAACACACTGGGACCACACAAACCACTGCTCCAGGTCAAAACAGGGTAAGACATCCAGGCTGGAGCATCTTTCCACCAAAGGCAGCACTGTGCACCAGCCCTCCTAAGGGAGATTCGCTGAACACTAATTGAAACTTTGGATAAAGTCATCTCACAGCCCCTCCATGCCTTTGAATGCAGATTTGGAAATGTGGCACTGACATTCCCACCAAGGGAGCAGGAAAAAAACAGGCCTGTTTTAATCTCAGTTATGGCCCATGTTTAATCTGCCAGGATTCTATATCCAGTCAAGCTGCAAAAGTCCTTTCCAAGCACTTTAAAATTGCATATCTGTAAGAAAAGACCCAATAAGAAAAAACCCAAAAATCCCCAGCAAACCAAAACCCAACAAAACAAAAACAACAACAAAATTAGCAGGAAAAATATTGATTTGCTGTATCTACTTTGAACAATTGAACATCTTGCTTGATACAGCAAGATGAAATATTAATGAGCTAGTCCAAAATTCATTAAATCCTCAATGTCCATCACTTCCCTGACTTGTCACTACAGCCAGAGCCTCCCCTTTCCCTTGGGCAGCCATTTCCATGCAGAACAGACCTTCCTGCAGATGCTCTCCTCTCCTGAAATCGGAGCACGGCACTGGGGTAAGGCTGGGCCAATGCTCACTGCTACATCTCATCTCGACAAACTCCTGCCTTCCCTATGGCAGAAGTGCCCCATTCCCCACCAAATCTGCACTACTTCTGTCCCTGTCCACAGGTATCAGGTGCTCCTGGTGCAGCCAGACCTCAGCAGACCCAGAAAGTGCTAGTGGCTGTCGCCTCTCAAGCGTGCCCAGCTACTCTGTCTTTACCTCCCCTTGGATGTTTGCTACCCACTAACCTGAGCTAGACCACAGGGGCATTCCCAGCACCTGGCCCAGACAAGGAGCTGGAATCAATTCAGGGCTTGTGTCATGAACTCAGAGATGTCAGGGCAGATTCCCATGGACAAGGAAAATACATGAATATAATGTTTCAACTGAAATTGCTGTCAGGATACCTACAGCTGTGTCTGTCCAAGTCAACAATCCTCATGCTCCAGAAAAAACAGGGCAAGAACCACCTCTTTTAGGGCACTGTCAATAAAGCTTACATTTTTGTGTCAGGTTTACAGGTAGGTAATAGCTCCATAAGTGTATTATCATGTCCTTTGCTGGCTGTCATTGTGCCATGTACACACATTTGCTCTACAGCCCCCAGCTAAATCTCTCAACTTTGGCTCTGGAAAGAAGCATCTTTAAAAATCCTCTCAGCTAATTGAGCAGCTTTTCAAAATCTCAAAATCTCCCACAATCCCTTATTCCCACTCTCCACAACTTGCTACATGGTCATTAGATCTTTTACAATAATATATCCCGTTTACTTCTGTCCAGCTGAAGCCTCTAATGAGGCTCGCAGAAGAAAACCCACACCTCCCAATCCACAAAGAGAAGAAGAAAATAAACTCCATCTTCTTTGGGTTGCACTGCATGTCAGACCTTAATCGGCTCACTTCAAAGCCAAGAGGAGCCTTTGGAAACGCTGCCCTCCCGATCAAATGCTTGGCCCCAAATTGGCTAAATTACAGGCTAAAGCAGTAACCCCTGCTCCACATCCCCTCCCTGCATCTCTGGGGACACTCACAGCTGCTGCTTGTCTCCAGCCCTCTGTACTAAGGCAGTTGGAAGGAGGAGCTGAGAGAGAGGATGGATGGAGCAGAGAAAGAGCATCGCCTGTGAAAATGTACAGGCTCTGTCACGCACACAGAACCCACCCCAGAGGCTGAACACAGCTGCCCTGCCCCACTTCCCAGGCCATGGAGTGAGCCCAGACACAGGCATCTCTTTGCACCTGCCAGATCAACAGCTCCTGAGGGCAAGAGGTTTGATGAACCACAGGAAGAGGCTCATGGGCAGGTTTGAACCTCTAACAGGGACAAACACAGACAGCAAGAAGGCTCAGCTGGTGGATCAGACTGGAAATCCATGTGTGGGGCAGACTGGTGAGTGGTTTCCAGTGCAAAAGCTCTGATCTAGTCTGCTCCTCCAAACCTGAGCATTGTGAGTGTGGTCCAGCAAGGAGCACAGGTCAGCAGTGGCCCAAGGGCTGATGCTCCTGCCCAGACAGTGCTCACTGGAAGATGACCCTTCAGGTCAGCAGCATCATCTGAGGTCTTAATGGACTGAGGTGAAGCCTCATATGAAGTAAAAGCCTGCGTGTTTGGATGTCTGACTGACTCTGAGGTTCAAATCCATTTATTGCCAATGCAGAAATGTCAAGAAGCCTTGAAGGTTACAGCAGTTAATGGCTTTTACCATGGATTTCGCTCAGCAGCTGAATTTTTGAGAACGAGTGGAAAGAAAGGCTCAGCAGCCATGAGAAGGGATAGTGCTGGGCACAAAGGGCAGCCAGGAGCTGCCAGCACAGCCCTGGAGTGGAGCAACATGTGGTTGAATATATTTTACAGGCACAAGACAGCAAGCACCACAGGCAGCAAGCATGCCTGAAGGAGGCCAAATATTAGGTAAAGCTGATTTTCTGTTTTTCTTTAAGTCAGGTTTGATACTCTAGCTGCAGGTTTGACAGTAAAAGGGCAAGGACACAGGAGATGGCCACCTGCATTGCAAAGTATCTTGAATAATGAGGAAAGGGCATTCTGCACAATATCAGTCAGGCATCTGGGCTATCAGAGATCAGATGAAGTGTCAGCAAGCCAGTTACACTCTGTTTAAACAGAGGAATATTCCCAGCTCGTGACAACCCCACCAATCCCATTCCCTGCTCACTGTGGTCACACTGAGACCAGTAGAGATTCCATTGCCCACTGTCTGTGAAGGATCTCACAGTACTTTTTGTTTTGGCTGCCTGTTGTCTCAGCAGAAAAAGGCTTTAGGAACAGGACAACAGAAATAACAATGGACGTTAATGGGCCATAAATTGATGCTGTGCAGAAATAGATGGAATATGGGCATTTCTGTTGAGGAAATAAAAGTTTATGTGCTGTCACATCACTGACTTGAGTTCTTGGAGGAGTTTCTGGGCTGAATCCAAACCTTGCCCAGCTCAAACCTTCTCTGGCTTAAGCCCGGCACTAAGGAAACCACGTGTGGGCCCTGACTAAAGCCAGGCTGCTGCATAACTCAGCCTGTAGCACATGAGGGTGCAAATGTTAACAAAATCCTAACCCAGTGCACCCAATTCAAGGCCTGCTTTGCAGAATTAAGGTAATCCAGAAAAAAAAAAAATTCTACCCCTTGATTCTAACATGAATTTGCTAACAAATAACAAGTGACATGAGAAGAAAAACAGGTCCTAAAAATCTCCCAGCTCTTCACTTCTGCTGCATGCAGCAGGCACGAGATAGCCTCACATCTTTGAAGAATTAAAAAGGCAGCCCTGAAAGGGCATGAGCAGCTGGGAAGTGCCCTTTCAAGCCAGTCAATGACGAAAATCAGATCACAGAATCTTTTCCTAGGTTCATAGTGATAAAGGGTCAATAGAAGTACTGGACACATCTAATGACAGCCTGTGGAGCATGGCCAGCAGCCACCTTCCACAGTTCCTACATTATCTCAAAGTTCATCATCTGGTGGATAGATTTGTTTATTGTTTTGGGAACAGCATGTCCCAATTTAAACAGATGCCATCCCTTCCAAACCATGTGCTGTGAACTTTGCAAGGACTTGGAAGGGTAACTGAGAGAGCTTGGGAATGATACAGGAGTGCAAATAATTGAAAACAGATTCAGACTTTCTCCTTGTAAATAAAGGTCAATGCACAGTCTTACAAGGGGCTTTTTGATTGTCACAGGAAATCTAGACTATCTAAATGCAAATATTTTCTTATTTACTTAAAAGACAAAGAGAAATACATTTAGACTGGTCATCTGGTCATGGAAGAACCTGTCAGATTTATCCACAGTTACAAAGCCTGATTCATCACTGAATTTTTCTACTTATATGTGGGTGGCTGCTAATACTGATTTTGTTATGCAAGAATTATAAATATTCTTACTGAGAACTAATGACTTAATTTAGATGCACCAGCAGGGTATGAATAGCTCAAGGTTTTCCCAGCACATGAGGAGCAGTAGCCATGCAGAAGGTAATTACCTGGGTCTAGAAATAAGTGGTTTTGAAGAGTGATAGCCCATTAAGGAAGAGACTGCAAAACACCCAAGAGCTCACAGTTCAAGCACAACTCACCACAGGGGAAGGCTTGTGACTGTGGAAGGAAGGGTTATGTGTGCAACAAGAAGCTTATTAGGTGTTCAGGGTCTTTTTATTCTGATATAATTTATATATATGTGGAGTTATCAGTGACCTAACTTGGCATCTTTTGAAGACCCAATAAAAGCACCCAAAGTTACAATGCCTTAATTTTTCTTCCTTGATGCCTTGAAAGCTATGTTATTGAAGTCCAAGTTGCTTACCACCATTTAAATCCTGTGCAAGTGTATTTTCTAAAAGGGCTTCAAATTCATGGGGAAATGGGGGAAGTATTTTAAGTCTTAAAAACAACTTGTGGACAATTACCAAGCTAAAAATGGGGTCTTTGGATCACCTGCTCATCAGTGATAATTTTCTCCATCCCTCTCTCTGTGAATTTCTCTGTGAATTTCTCTGTGCTCCGGCACTACCATAACTGAAGAGGCATTTTCACTCCATTTTGCCTCAATTTCTGTACTAATAACTCAAGATCATCAATGGGCACTCTCAGAGTGAAAGGAAGAAAAGGAAGCACTTACACAGTAACCTGTGTCTAGTTGCATTTGTGAATTTGAACTCCATGCACATCCACAGACAAACACGCAGTTCTTCCTACTTTAGGCTCAACTCTAGAGGGAAGCAAAATAATTTCTCCAAGCGGGGTCTGGAAAAGGTGGGTGAGACTTTGAGAGCTATTACCACTAAACATCCTGCAAATTCCCCAGATCTGTAAAGTCCTCAGAGAACTGTCTTTGCCTACAAACACAACACTGAGGACAGGCACACAGCATTTGTGAAGGGCTGGAAATTGCTGGTAGCTTCACTCATGTGTTCCTTTGGAGACCCACTACACCAGGATTCGTTCAGCCTTCTCTCCTTGCTGAAGGCCCAGGACCCTCCCTGCTCTCCCACCACCATCCCATCATCAAGATACACAATCCAAAACCTCACTCTCTTCCTTTGTGTACTTGTGTTTAACAAGACTGATTTCTACTCAGGTGACACTTAGGACATGCCTTCTTGAACATTATGAGGAACTTGTGTTCTTGAACATCTCAAGCTGGGGCTGAGAGATGTGCCTGAAGCTTTTCATTTGCTTGGTTTTATTTTTCTGCCTCTTTCCAGCTTTTGGAGCCTGTGAGGTCCCCATACCAGGGGGTCAGCAGTGGCATCATGGCCACAAAGCCACCAGGCAGAGCAGCACTGCCACTTCATGTGTGAGCAGCAGAGCTCACTCTCCCCACAAGGGCACAACCCCACCCTCAGCTGACCAAGCTCCCTGGCCAGTTTGCTGTGATGCTGATGTGCAAAGCTATTTATGTTCTCTTCTTGTCGAGAGCTCTCTATGCCCCTATGGGCTGTAGTGGAATTTGCTATGAGAGTCATAACTCTGGGGTGTGCAGACCTTTCCTTACACAGAATAGCAGCATAAATCTCATTTAATGAGCTCTTAAGTGACTAACAGATATCTGTGAGCAGCTATTTAAAGGACAAGCCCTACTGGGATAGGAATGGGCACAATGCCATTGCCCTCATGGCTCTTAACCAAAAAGCCCTTTCCAAACACCAATTCCTGGTTCATTCATGCTTCCTTTTTTTTTCCTTTATTAGCTCTGCTACGTCCTCTACAGGCCTTCAGCTGATCATTCAGACCAACTGAAAACTGAAACCTCCTCTCAGCATTTGTACTCTGGATTTCTTCACACTTCATTGTATTTAATTTTTGGTAACAGAAGCTATTTAGGACAGCATGGGCTGAACTGCGTCATTCCCATCCACACCTCCTCTAGATACAATTTGAAGGGAGAACCAGGACAGTTTGGGCTTGTTCTTGGTACAGAAGTCACAAGGACAGCAGCAATAGGAAGATGCCAGGTTGACTGAACCACAGTACTAACTCATCACTGGTCACTATCAGGTGAAATCCTGCACCACTGCCAGCTCCTCCTGCCATTTTCTGTAGGTCTTTTATAACCATATGCCGAGTTTTTGGCATATTTCCTTTTGCACCTCTCCTCTTCCAGGGCAGAGGTCCAGGGGAAACCACTCAAAGCCCATTGCCTGGGAAGTCAGACCTGTGGATGGATTAGACTGATGGCCATTTCCATGAGTAGGATCTAATAATTACAGCAAAACCCACCAAACCAAGCCATAGGTTAAAGCTCGATGCACTTTGCATTTAGTTACACTCAAGGCTTGGGGGTTGGGTAGTTGCAGTGAGTCGGAGATTTCCAGATAAAACATCCGGTTTTAGGAAGATGCATATCTATAATGAATTGTTAGCTGTTAGACTGTTCTGTCAAAATAAAACTCTTTTAATCTTTCATAGAGAATCCTGGGCTATTTAATTGATTAGCAGCTTTCTAATGAGAGGATTAAGTACACAGTAGATAACTCAGATGATTGACAGCTCTACTGCACCAGCCTAAAACAAGATGCCTCCGTTTTCCCAGCACATGCCAATTAAATGATTAACTATTGTTTACTGGGACTGGGAGGATTACAAGACAGTAGGTGGATTTATTAGCAGAGAAAGGAAAAACACTCCTACACAAAAGAAAAAGATTATTTTGAATGACTAACAGCCATGCCCTGCAAAGCACGACTAGAGCCAACCGAGTTATTCACTCTCAGGTTACACTCCAGCCCTTCTCCCTTTTTCAGACTATTTGTCAGTTTATCCAATTATCTCCAAAGTTCTCATCATTTCCAGGAATCTTATGCAGACCATTTTCTGAGTTGATCATGTAGATAGTTATAAAACTGCTTGATATTATCACTGGGGAAAAGGTCTTTAGCTCATATTATAGAGAGAATCTCACTTCTCTGGAGCAGGAGACCAAGATGTCTTTTAACAAGCAGGAGCTGCTTCATTAGCAGCCTTTTAGTACATGTAGGCACTGAATCAAATCACCTAAATAAAAGTACCTGAACATGGCAGGGACGATAACGTGGTTTAGCATCTTGCAGCAAGAACATCCAATTTTACATGAATTAACAATTTATGTGAGAAAGTTTGGAAGGAAGGGGGAGGAGGAAGATGCTCTTAAATTCACGCTATCAGGCTCCATAGTTACCGTGTCTGAACCAGCCACTCTGCTCTAACACAATATATGCCATTTTTACCGGGCTGGGGGAAAAAAAATCAAGATGCTGAAAAGATTTCCAAATTTATGACCTCTTGACAGCACATTAAATGAGACTACTCCTTAATCTTACAATTCCTTCCTTTGCCTTTTAGATAACCCTCTAACCATCTGCATGGAAAAAGTTCTATGAGATGTTGTAGTTAAACCAGATGTCAAGAGCCAAAGTTTTGTTCGGATTTTTCCCCTGCCCTATTTCCATGGGGTTCCTACAGAGGTCTGGAAGGGTGGCTTTAGAATAGCTGAGGAAAGCAAGGGTTGCCAGTTCTGGGTGAAGCTGCCAGCAGTCCCTGCCCTGGGAGCTGTCTCCCCAGTATGCCACCATCACACAGCACTGGATAATGATCCATCTCAGCTGGTTAATTAGAAGAGCAAAGTCCCTGCCAGACAGGAACCTCTGCAGGTGTGGACACCACAGAAGCGTGTTAACAAAGCATTTTGGCAATCTGTGGACTTGTGTTCGTAACAGTCTGTCCCGGGCTCAGGGCCCCACCCTGGGATTCTGACAAAAATGAAAAGTGTGAGATTTTCGTTTTTTCTCAGAGGGCTGTGCACAGCACCTGCTGTGAGACATAAAAGCAGCAGGCTGACACTTCCACTGTTCCTTGGAGCTGTAACAAGTAAAGCCATGAATAGGCTGAATTTCAACAAATCGATAAATAAAGTCCAGAATGTCAAAGAGAAAATTGTGGAAAAGAGATCCCCAGGGATATGAAATAAAAAGATATTACCTCTGGCTCTGAAAACCTCTGAGCCCTAGTTTTCAGAGAGGCTGTACCCATGGAAATATTCTTGCACATCTCCTGCAGCAGCTGCTGTGAGCTGCAGGAGGCTGGAGAGGGGCTGTGGGGAGCTGTGATCCCAAAAGGCTGCAGAGGAACACACTGAGCTAATTATAATGAGTGGCAAACTCTGTTATCCAGAGCTCATCAAATATGAATGGCTGGTGAAACTGGTCATCATGGCTAGCAAGTCTTGTGTCAGGAAAAAAGCAGCATCTAAATAAAGGTAAGGAGAACCACTGGAGGATGTACAGTCCTTCAGAGGACAGCCCCAGGATCACAGACAGCCCTGCTCCATGGGACTGGAGAGCAGGGATGCCCAGACTGATATGTGCTCCAGTGTGTCACCTTGCAGGAGCCAGCCAGGGGGTGCCACGTAACTTCAGACTGCTTTGTGCCTGCCTGTCCTCCACAAAAAGGGAAGGGCAGCATTAGTCCTGTGGAGAGCATCTGTTGTGCTGCCCAAACACCGTAGCTGTAGGTCCCTTGCACTGCAAGCAACAAGAGTGGAAGCAGAGATGGAGATAGCTCCTTCATCAAAGAGCCTTCATCTAGCCTTCCTTAAGAGATCCAGCTATTCTCCCTGCAGTGCCCATCGAGGCTTAGGAGAGGCAGGACAAATTACCTTCTCTGCCTGTGCTCAGTGGCATTGGTCTTCTCATCCTCTGCAAGTGCAGCCCCTGCTCTCACCCTTGGCAGCTCAAATACCTGCCCAGCACCATCTCTGAACTCAGTCAACCTGGTGCCAAGAGCATAAACTCATTTTTTCCTCTCCACTCTCCTTGCATCACACAACTGCCCAGTTTTTCTAAGCAACAAACTTCAGTATCTCATTATTCTATCAGTTGCCATAACCAAGTGCCCACATTTACATGGCATTTGCAGCTTCTTTGTGGGCCAGCTGACAGCACACTCCTTAGCCAGGGGCAGTGAGGATACACATCTGTGAGCATCAGCAGAAATCTAGTATCTCCCTTTTAAAGATGGAAGAGAACAACCAAACTCTCCCCTGTGCTCCTCTGAACAACCCTCCCACATGTCCCTCTGCAAACACACAGAGTTTTGATGCATATTGTATATTCTTGTACAACAGGGAAAGAATAGATACTAGTTCTTGGGATTTTATCTAGGAGCTAAAATTAAACTGCTTTTCAGGGTGTGGAAAGATCCTGGGATTGGGCCAACTGACTCTTCTTTCCTTAAGCTTGTTACCTTACCAGTTCTCTCTTTCCAAGTCATTTAATGAAGACTCATCCATGTTATTCCAAATGTAAAGTCCTGGCTGGGCACAGTGCAGGTGTTCAGCTTTCCACAGGCACAGACTGAAAACACACATCAGTGTGTGTTGCTCTTTGATGTGTGGGTCCAGTCCCTCAGGAACCAAACTGCTAATATTCACAAGTTAGGTCCGTTTTGCAAAACTACTTCAAGATTATCAAGGGGTGGATCCTCATTTATCACTTACCTGTGATTTATTTTTATATTGTTTTTGTGAAATTGTTCTTAATCTGGTGGATTCTGCCATGCCAACTTGCATACCAGTATCACTTCTGCTCTAAGAATATATTTTCCAAAAAAAATAACAAAACCTTTTCTGATGTTTTGAGTGTATCAGCATCTGACCCAGTAAACTGAACAACATTTAAACACTTGGACGTCACTATCAGGAAAAATGGTAATATTGACAATAGTGCAATCAAGAAATGTGAAGTATGAATGCACAGACTTACCATTTTTGTCAGCTCTTCTGAAAATCTAGAATTGAGAGAGAGAGAGAGAGAGAGAGAGAAACATTTACTGTGCTGTCCAGCATGGGGGGGGTGAAGCCCTTTGCACCAGGACCACGTTCAGCCCCACACACAGGGCAGGTTCCAGTGCTCCAACCCCTCAAGACCCAATTCAGGCGCTTTACTGAGCTCACCCTCCCCAAGACTCAGCTCATCTCCCCCACAGCAACATAACTGCAATAACTGGTGGAAATGCTTTCAGCACTTCCAGCACCTTCCTCACTTGAGAAAGCTGAATCCAACATGAATCCAACATCAGAAAAATACACACACAAAAAAATTTACAACAGCTGTGCAGCCAGTCCAGACAATTTCTCTGGAGTCAATAAAATCTCTTAAACCAAGTTTCACAGCTCTTCTGAAAAAAAAAAATTATTTACAACATTTTTTTTTAAAGCAAGTCTCCTGCGTGGGAAGGAGATCATATTTAGACTTAAAACTACAGTGTGGAGAAATAGCCCACAGAGAGGAATCAAATAGCCAGTTCAGAAGGAAAAAAAGTGCAATAATGTGCAGTACTGTAGAACTTGCCGGGGAGAAAGCAAGCAGAAACAACTGCTATTTTTCTCACTGGTCTCATCTGAGGAATAGTCCCCTAATACTGATACCAAAATCAGGGGGTCACTTGGAGGGCCCTTGCTCTAACTGAGTTTTTAACCGTTCACACTGATTACACATTCATTAGCTATTCCAACTTATTTGATGCATATACATTACTTTATTTTACATAGTCACACCCCTTATCAGAAATCCTCTTATGGATCTTTGGGGTCCATCTTCAACATCTGGTGTCCTTTTTAGGTGGCTGTTCCTTGACCCCCACTTTTGAGTAAGCCCAATATCTTTGTTTTCCATAACTTCTATTTGGTTACCCCTGCATAGCTGAGCTGGCATCCTGCTTGTGTTTTGCATGACTTCTGCATCCCTAAGTTACATCCTTAATCTACTTCTCCAGGGCTATGCTATTTTGCTCTACTGTCCTTGCCAACAAAATGCAATGAATAGCAAAAGGCTTGTGCAAAGGCTGGAAACTTACAGGTTCCTGCCAAAAACAGCTGCTAGCACAGGTTGGCCATAAATTACCAAAAAATTAACATGGGCAGAAAAGGTAAAATATTCTCATCATCTCTTCAGACCTGACCCTATTAATTTGAGCAAGAGCAGAGATTTTAGTTGTACAAAGAAATTTCCCTGAGGAGAAAGCATCAGCAAGACAGATCAGAGTCAGCTGTAAAATAGAATCTCATATTTTCTGGGTCACAAAACCATTAAAAAAAAATAAAATATCAGAAGAGAAACTGCCGCACAAAACAAGAACCCCAAGAGACAAATTGAATTGCAGAATATGCTATTTCACTGAATATGGCTTAATTAAGGAACATTAATCATTCTTTTGTCTGAAGTCCTTGTGAGGCTATGCAGCCTGGGGCAGAGTCAAAGCAGGATTTTCTGGTGTACTTCACCAGAGGTAAAACGCCTCTGCCTGAGCCAAACCAAAGTATTGGGAGCCACAGAAAGTGCCTACAAGGATTACAGCTTGTGACCACATCAAAACTCCTCTTGTGCTGACCTCCATTTTTTAGAGCAATTAGAAGCTTTGGGAGGGAAAAATCCTACCTCTCTCCACACTTCCAGATTTCATTGAAGTTAAATATGGGTGTTGAAAGGCCAGCCAGCAACGACTTGTCTATGGGAAGAAGGAATAAATCCCAGCAGGACCCCAGCAAGCTGCATGGCTTCAGCACACATCCCTCACCTGGGCTCAGTATGCCCTGCCCACTGTATGAAATATTCTCCTTTTCATGGCTTGGACACCCCAAATCCTCATTCCCCACGAGTACCTCCAGATGAGACCCTTCTCTTCCTAGATGCTGATTATTTCTGGGCTTTTTGTTTCATCAATACATCCTTCTGTTGCTCTTCCCACTGCTTTGAAACCAAGGTATTGCAGCCAGCCTAACACAGAAGGAGAAATGCCTGTCTTAAGGTCCCATGGGAGATCATCATCCCACTAAGCACCTCTGGCAGAGGGAGAATGGGAAGGCAAAACCAATAGGTAAAATGTAGATTAAAATGGGAGAGAGGTTCAACCTGCAGTGCTCTGCTCCATGGAGCTGTTTACCTTGCAAGGGATACTTGGAGCAATAGGAAAAAAAAACCCTAAGAAACAGAAGAAATGTTTAGAAATTGAGGTATTTATATCCAGCTTCACTAAGTGAATATTTTAGGGCTTTAACTCTCCCAGATATTCCCTAAAGTATGGCTATTTGTAAATGAATGTGTCGGTGGAAGATCAATTTGGCTGTGTTACTTGTCAAAGTTTATTCCACAGGACCAAGCTGCTTGGCTTTTTCATTGCTAATGAACAGGATTGATTCTTTCAACTTAATTGAACCACCTAAAATTTGCACACATAAAAAAAAAAAAATTTAAACTGGGACACCCGGAGGGAAAAAACAATGTACGACAAAGTCATCTGTCAGCACAGGCAGGCACTGCATCAAGGTATGAACACTGGAATGAGCATCGGGAGGCTGATAAAGATGTAATATAGTCTGTGATAGCTTGGCAGCGCTGCCAAAAATGCTGCTGCTGTGAAGACCCAGGATTTATGTCCTAGCTCAGCAGAATGCCCTCCCACACACAGTCCAGAGAAACCCTCTGCTCAGGTCTTGGGTTAGTTGTTCCACTGTGGGAAGGAGGTGGTGGGCTTTCCATAAGGGAAAGGTGTAAGGTCTGGGCATGGCAGGGAAACCACAGCCCCTCCCAGCTTCCCAATGGACCAGAGAGCAAACCCATAAAGCTGCCAGGCTCCCAGGGAGCTGGGGGCAATGACAGCTCCCACCAGCTCTAGAAGAAGGCAATACAAGTGAGGATGCTGCGTCACCTCTAAGGCAGAGGCTGCAAAGCCCACCCACCCCGCAGGCTCCCGGCAGCTCCAGCGCTGACATCCTCACTCAGCAGCAAAGTCACTTAGACTTAGTCAAGGCAGCAGCCCCGGAGGTCAGCGAGAGAGGAGGCCATGAAATATGGATGGAGCCGTGCCCTGTCCTGCCGGGCCCTCAGCAGCAATTGGCTCCCGGCGCCCGCACCCGGCCCAGGCCCAGCCCCTGGGCGAGGCCCTCAGGAGCCGCACGGCCTGGCCGGGGCTGCGCTTTCCGCTCCATCGCCCCCTGTTCTCCAACCATCGCGGCCGTGCACGGCTTTCAGACGGTAAATGAGAAATTATCCACTCCGAGTGCCGCAGCAGCCATCTCCCCCAGCGGCTGGGCTTTGAAGCTATTAAGCAAAATTCCTGAAGCGCAGGTTAAGTCACACAGTGAGCCCACAGGATGCCCACAATATGGGCATTAACCCATTTTATTGGATTTATACAGGCAATTCGTGCAGTTTGCTGTCTGTGGCATACTTAACCCACCTACTAGCGGTTTAGATGAATATAAACACCATTTTCTCTAGAGCAAAGAACTTTTGTCAAGATTTCCAATAGATTTTCTCCAAATATATGTTTTTGCTATATTCTCAATGGCTACTACAGATATTTGACTGCCAGAAGTAAGCAATTCAAAACCCTGGTGGTAATAATAAACTTGGGAAAAAATGATGGCTTCAAATGTAAACATTTAGTTCCACCCTCTCAAAGCTCCTGGATGAGAACATGCCACACTTAGGCTGGGTAATGAAGGTTTTCTCACAAATTTTGTTACTTTCACAAAGCATTCCCCTAAGAAGCCCAAGAATTATTGCAGGTTTGTGGAGTTTATCAACCCTTCACCAGGTTAATATGATGTTGATTTAAAATAGAATGCAGCTGAGCTGAATTTTTTTTTTCCATCATAATCTGGGTCCAGAATCGAGGACAAACAAAATCATGTCTCATGCATGAGGAAGGCCTAGGGATGAGAAGGCATCCAGAGACCCACATAGACCTAAAAAAATTATTAATCCTCATACTATGTTCCTGCATTCCTGTTCTGGCTTTCTGTTCCTTTCCTACAAGTCTTGACACTACCTTTGGAGTTCAGACAAGGTTTTATATCAGGTATGGCCTTTAGTTCTCAAACTTGAGGCACCAGTAGGAACCTCCTCTCCTACAGCCTCTCTGTTGCTCTTTCTGGTGAAAATGTGCGAAAATAATGACCTGAAGCTTTGTCACTTTGGACTATGCCTTTAGACATCCTCAGGCTAATGAGCATTCCCCATGGAAGGAGAAAGGTTTTATTTTGGTGTTTCAGTAAAGAATATGCCATTGGTGTAGAAATACTGTCCCATCTGCAGTGGTTCCCCACAAAACAAGGCTGCTGCAAATCTCCAGGTCTCTGGGCATTTTCCCACTTGAAAGCAGATCCTTTTTCCCTTCCTGCCCAAGAGAAGAGCAGCTGACACCGTGTCCCAACCTCTGCTTTCACTCTTACCTTCTCTTTAGGCTTTACCTAGCTGTCCTAAATTAAAGTTGCATGAGAAAGGTAAGAGTTGCATCTGATGTTCTGACCTGCTGATATTCAGCACTAGAAGTTACTTTTCTGTTCAGCTTCATTTCAAGCACCCACATCCAAAGCACTGAAGATCAGAGAAGGGATGGACTCTTCTGTGTGATTATGTACCTTGCAGAGAGCAGTTCCTGAGTGAAGACAGCCTGGCCTGCCCTGGCCCTCCAGCTGTGCCTGCAGGTACAGCTCAAGGGAACGATATCAAACCATGGATTTCACAAAGGGAGGATTGAGGAGGAAAATAGCCCTCCCAGTTCACTCACAGTGAGAAGGTAAACAAGGACAAAGGAAGGGGAATGAACCAACCTTGAAAAAAAACCCCAGCTAACAAAATGAAAACAGAAGGGAAAAGGTCAAAACAGAAGAGGAGTGAGAAGGGATTCCTGGGATTCTTGTGGCTGCAAGAGCCTTGCTATTACGGGCTGCACTGGAGATCACGTCATTGACAGAATGGTTGGAAAACTGGCAATTCTGGATCTGCATTTGGAAATGCACCATTGGCACAAACCAAATTCTCTGTATCTTCTATCCAGACACCTCGCTCAATCCCATGGGGCTGAAGAAGCACAAACCAGGTTTGGCCACATAAGTGAGGTTGCAAGAGGAGCCATAAGAATGAGAGATGGATTTGAAATTTTCTTTCTGTCAAAGAATAAAAGATAAGATAAGGGTCAAAATTAGTTTTCAGCAAAAGACAGGGTAGATAAAAGAGAAAGCTTCACCTGGCCTGAAATGAATGGAACTGTGTTCTTCAGGAGTGTTTAAAATAAATCCAAAAATCAGTGCATTTAGTCCCCATTGGCAAGACAGGAGGCAGGAAGGCCAGTGCTGCTTGGGGCTCACAGTCCTGCCATGGGGATGCTCATTCATAACCAAGGCTGATCCTTATTTTAGATGCCAAGCAGGAGATGATCCATGAACCAGATGGATCATCTTCACCTGCAGCTGCTGTGACTGACCAGGCCTTATGTGCTCAGGAGTTCACACCTCTGCTGTCAACACAGGCTTTTGGCAGTGACAGGAAGGCAGAAAGAGATGAGCAAGGGCAGTAGATCAGGCAGCTCTGAAGTACTCCCAGACAGAGCAACACTTGCCTAGATGTTTCCTACTCCTTGAGAGCCATCCACCTCAGCTCTGTACTGCACATGCACTCATTCACACTCAGCAAATACAATCTCACATTGGCTTACCCACGAAGAATATACACCCACATAATATATCCTCCTTTTCATAACCATTGTGGCATTGAGGATTTGTTCTTTACTGGAAATGTCACCATATCCTCTTGTGGGTTGGAGCAGCACTGTGACAGTTTTTAATAAAGGGGGTTTGTCCTTGTGGGTGCAGAAAGCATTAGATATCCTGTGTCTATCCACAGCTTGTGGTGTGAGTGGGAATACCTGCTGCAGATTGCACATGCTGCCAGCCCTGAGCCTTGGGCTCTTGCTGCTGGAGCAGACCCAGAGAAGGCACCTGAGGGTGGGCACAGGATGGGTACAGACCCCTTGCTCCATCTCAACCCCTTCTGATGATTTAACCAAAGTTGTAAGAGCTGACCATTCATTCATTCATTTGAGCTGAACTAGTAAACATCATTAAACCTTTTTTAATCCTTTACCTAAAAGGCCAGAGGCAAAATGAAAGAAAAACACTGAAGCCAGCCCAAAGCTAAGTTTCAACCTCCGAGTGGCAGTAGCCAGGCTGATGGCAGAAGACATCTTACCCCCTTGTTGTGTTTTGTCCCTCTTTAGCTCTCAGTTTTGTCCCACAACAGCACAGTTTTGTTTCTTTGTTGGAAAGAGCACAGGGAAGTTTGCTCTGACACACCAGACACCCTCATGGAGGAGTCAGAACAAGAACACTGGGGATGGATGAATTAAAAGAAAGTCAGAAGAGGAAGAAGTTACTAAGGTACTATTAGTGTCAGAGCTATTTTATCTAATTCATAACCAAGCCCAAGCTTTCCCCTCCTCCCCCTGCCCCCAAGAAACTGCCTACATAGCACACCAGCTCATGAAAACGTGTTAGCTAAACATAAAATCCTACAGGTCTTTTACTTCATCCTCCTCCATGGAGAAGCCGCACTGCTGCATGGCAGGGACTCACTGCTTCCCCAGCACATCCATCAGCAAAAATGTGAAGGAGTTAAATGGAAAACAGGTTATCATCCCTGAGCATTCAGTGGGATGCTTGTTACTTTCATGCTAATGTGTGAAAATTAAGTTAAATACTGTTCCCCCGTGTTTAAACCCTTTGTATGAAAGGGGGGGTCTCGCAGTGCACTTGAAGAGCCCATTACAGCGAAGCCACAGCTTCAATTGGCTTTGCTATTGTGCCTGGAGAAAAAGGAAAAAATCAAGTTCTAAGGAAGGAGAGAAAAAAACCCAAAAACCTAAGCCCTCAAATCTTACATTTTCAGAATCAATTTCTACTTTCAGCAGGTGAGAAAGGGCTCCCAGTACCATTGTGAAAGGGAAAAATGATCAGGAGCTGCACACCCAGCTCTATTGTACTTCCCACTTAGATTATACAGTGCTCTACTGTGTTTCCCATTCTGAAAGTTCATGGTTCTTTTCCTAAGCTCAAACCTCAAAGTGGAAAAAAAAATCACTTAAAGATAGTAAAATTGGATAGATAAGTTACCATTTTGGTGGCAAAACACTCCTAACTCAAGAAACCTCTTACATAAATTTAATGTTGCTTCCGAATTGCGTTTGGCCTCTGAAACTCAAATTCCAAATTATTCTAAAATTTTGGCAATTTCAGGGCAGATTAAAAACAAAACAAGCCAAAGCCAAAACCAGAACAAACCAAAACAATCCAACAAAAATAGAAAAAAAAAACCAAACCACCCGGGAACTCCCCCCTAAACAAGTTAACTTAAAATACATAAGGGTGTGAGTTGCAATTGTCCTTTGTGTTTCCCCCAGAAGCTCATTCCCCCAGCCTGCAGCTGCCCACCTGCCTGTCCCTTCCACCGGGCAGGATCATCCATCAAGTGCTCTGCTTTCTGAGCTGCTTTTGGCAGCCCACTAGAGACACCAGTTCCTCAGGGAACCAAAACGCCTTTCAGCTCAGGGTGCTCAGAGATGGAATGAGTTTCGGACTCTCCAGCCCATTCCAATGCCTATGAGTTCAGCAAATTATTCACAAAATGTAAAGGCTTGCCTTGAAGAGCTACTACTGCCTACCCGATCTCCAAGGAGAGTGTGAGTTATCATTTACTACAGCCAATGCCTCAGAAGTTTATTTTTGCATTCACTACCTTTTTCTTAATTTTTTTTTTTTTTAAGTAGGAGATAGTAAAACAGAGGATCTATGTGTTTAATTACTGGATGCTGCAGAAAGACTGTAATTACACCATTTGCACTCTGGCTGATTCCACCCCATTCTCCCAATTCATTTAAGTGCAAACAGCCTCGTTAGTTCTCTAATCAGAAAGTCTATAAATAGAGCAATCGAGGCACTGAGCACAACCCTACCAGCCCCCCCAAACCAGGATTAAGGACCTACAGTGCATCCCCATCCCAGCTGATCGAGACATTGCAGGACCTGAGAAAAAGCTGCAGAACCTGGGGTGCACACCCACTCTTAGCCCTTCCAGGGGATGCAGGAAACAGGACACCCCAAAGCCAGCCAGCCCAGAAAGTTCAGAATCCTGGCAAGGAGAAGGATACAAACTACATTTCCATGCCCATCCGGTAAAAAAAAAAAGGTGCAGGGCTCAGGAGAGGAGGTGCAGTATCCAGACTGCACCCCGTGCCCAGCCCAGTGCAGAAGATGCAGAACCAAGGTGCACCTTTTTCCCAGCTGTCCCAGAGAGTGCAGGACAAGGGGACAGGGGACCTAGGCTGCCCCGACAATCGAGGAGGTGCAGCACCGGGACAAGTCGGGGCAAGATCCGGTCTGCAACCCCATACCCCAGGCAGTCCAGAGGCACAGGATCTGTAAACGGCTTGGTAAATCTGGGTACCCCTACACCCGACCAGCCCGGGAGATGCAGGACCTGGGCTGCATCCCATCCCCAGCCGGAGGGGGATGCAGGATCCGAGGAATACCCCTGATGCCAAGCCTCTGGCGGGGTGCAGGATCCCGGGTGCACCCCGAGACCTGCAGCCTGTGCGTGCAGGACCCAGGTAAGCTGAGAAGCCGGGCTGCAGCCTCTTGCCCAGCTGGTCCAGGAGATGCTGGACCGGGAAATAACGGCGATCTAGAGGGGCTTGAGTGGGTGCGGGACACGGGCAAGAGGATGCGGGACACCCACGCCCACCCAGCTGGGGATTGCAAGACCCGGGCTCCAGCCCGTGCCCGGCCGGTCCAGGGAGTGCAGGACCCCTGAGTGAGAGGAACATCCCCGCTCCCGAGGCGGAGCGGGACGCGGGCGGGGTGAGGCAGGAGCCGGGATGCGGGATGCAGGGAGCACTCACATCGAGGATGACGGAGGTGCCCTTCCTCTGGGCGGCGGCGGCGCCCGGGGCGAGCAGCTCCCTCTCGGCGAGGCCCTTGTCGCCCATCCTGCCGGCCGCCCAGCGCAGCAGCCCGTCCAGCCCGCGCAGCGCCGGCGCCGGCTTCCGCAGCAGCTTCTGCACCCCGGCCCGGCAGTACCGCGCTGCCTGCTCGCACATCGCTCAGCCCGGCCTCATCCCGCCGCCGGGACTTCCCCTCCTTCTCCTCCTCCTCCTTCTCCTCCTCCCACAGCCGCTCGGCGGGCAGCGGGCGGGTCCGCGGGGGGACCCGCGGGGGACGCTGCCCGAGGAGCAAGGGGGGAGTTTTGGGATGGGGGTAGGTCAGCCCCCCGGGCTCCAACACAAACCACCCTGTTAGGGATTTTATGTCTAAAAAGACTATATCGATGTTCTCTCCCCCTCCACAGCCTCTCTACATTCACAGCAGATTTTAGCAGCGTTTTGTGAGGGCAGAAGAGAACAAATTTGTGGCTAGTAAATAAAACTTGGCCCTGAACCCCTATTCCTCCTCCAAAAAGTCCCTATTCAATGAATAGCCAGCGATTCCAGGTGGGGTATTGCTGCATCTGTGGCTACAGCACTAACCACACTGCTCAGCTGGAAAATATTCTGTAATTCTGTATTGTGAGGATATTTCTTTGAGATACTCCTGTGCTCAGCTTCATAGGTCAAGATTTAGACTTGCAGTAGAGGCAGTAAGTCTTCTGGACAAAATCACAGTAAGTCTTCTGGACAAAATTGTACGAATTTCAACTCCACACCTGCTCCCAGTTTGAGCTCAAACCCAGAAAGGCACCAAAGCAGGAGAGCTCAGAAACTTGGAGGTTTCCCCAGAGTTCTGGAGTAGCCACAGGCTCCAAATGGCTTTTCCCACATGCAGCAGCCAGACCCTCTCAGAGGCAGCTCTAGAGTACTTCATGACCCACCAGGGCCATGTCCCCAGATCTGAACACCTCTGTCTCAGGAGCCAGCACGCCCAGCACCCCTTGCAAGAACTGCACACTTCCCACACTGCATCCTGTGCCTGACCAAAAGCATGATCTCTCCAAAGGGCCTGACTAACCACTGCTTTAAGTGAAATAGCAGTAAATTATTTCTTTCAACAGAGCTTACACACTGTAGTTCACCAGATCCCAGACCCTCACAAAAGCCTACCTGGAGGAGTTATTTAGCTGCTTCTTCTAATCACACATCTTTATTCAGGTAAATTGGGGTGAATTTCCTGTGTTTGAGATGACAGGTGGGGAATGTGCATTTTCCTCTCAGCTGCTGCTCAAAGAAAAGTGAGTGGGAGCCCTGTTCTTTCTGCTGGAGTACATGGAGAATAGCTGTAAGCTCTTAAAAGCCTTTTAAACAAATGCACAGAGAAGCCTAGCAGTAGGTCAGGACACCCAAGGGCTGAGCCCCTCTTTCACCAAGCTCTTGCCTTTCAGGGTTTCCTTCTCCAGCAATACAGAACTCATGGGGGAGAACAGAGGAACTTCAGGGGTTCATGATGGCTTGTGGGAGCTGTGTGGAGAACTTCAATGGCTCTGTGCTCTTTCACAGGGATGCTCAGAGCAGGCTGGTGTACAACCCAACTATCACTCAATTCCCAATCACATCTCACAAAGCCAAGCCAAGCCAAGCCACATCTTGTCCTCCTTGCCATGAGCCAATCTCCTGTGTCCCTCAGCGTCAGAGCTACTCTGCTCTTTTGTACTTGTACAAGGTTCAGGCTATTCACATCCTTCTTTCTCCTTTAGACATCCCTCCACTAAATGGCTGGTTCAGACTGTATTGATCACACCCAGGTTAGGAATACTATAAATGCTTGCTAATTAAAACTATTGACTGAATAAATTTAGAAATCAGGTTCTTTGAATTTTCCTTTCTATTTGCCATGAAGGTTCATTACTTGGATTTGAAGTTTGGGGTTATTTCTGTGCTTTTGTCAAAAACAGTTCTTGCTAATATCAAAACCAGCTCTGTTGCATTTAAATGCTCATTTTTCCTACTAAACAGATATAGATAGAAAAAAAAATTCTGCCATTCAGACAATAGGAAGAAGCCAACCATTTGTACTGGGCTGTGTTACTCAGGGCTATTCCCTAGTTCCCGTGAGGCTGAAGTCTCTCTGAGGAAAAAGTGGGAAGATTGTCACTACTTACCTGAGCCAGGTGAGGAAACCAAGGAAGTCTCAAGGCATATGCTGGTGCCAGCCCATGTCACACCACAGCCAAGGGTGGGGGAAGAGGCACAGACCTCTGTAAGCTCTTAAAAGCCTTTTAAACAAATGAGGCACAGAGAAGCCTAGCAGTGGGTCAGGACACCCAAGGGCTGAGCCCCTCTTTCACATTGAGCTCTATGTGCCAAATTCATCCCTTACTTCCTGCCAAGGGAGATGGGGCACTGCCTGTCCTGTGCAAATAAACACAACTGCAGCCAGCGTGCCAGGGCTCTGCCAGCCTCTCCCACCATCCTGTGCTTCTGGTCACAGCACTGACCCCAGCAAGCAGCCATCCACCAGGGCCAGAAGAAGAAACCAAAACCCAAACTAGTGATGGAAAAGTGGAGACAGACTTGCCTCTTCAGCTGCAGCTCCTGGGCATCCAGCACACTTACTGCATTTCATTAAAGGTGGAGAGAGCAGGACCACCAGCAGCCACTGGCTGCCCTGAAAGCTTTATCCATAATGCAGATGCTGAGTGGCACAGGAATAAATAGGAGAGAAGAGAGAATGCAACTAAAAAGCACAGTTAAATGCAGGCAAAGTGTGTCCCTGGGAAAGCAGCAAGCATTAATTACAGGTTCTTGTAGGCTTGGTGTGGTCAGACCATGAAATGCCCAAGGGCAGCAGAGCCCAGCGTGCAGCACAGCCACTGACCTGCTGGAATTTTGCTTCCCACGCTGTGCTGCAGGCAGAGAGCTCCAGCCCTGCCCCGCAGAGGAAGGGAGAGCTGCAGGGAAAGGCAGCAGCTGCTGCTCCACCTTCTCCACCCTGAGATTTAATACTGGGCCTCCCACTGCCGTGCTGGCCGGGCACACGCGTTGTTCCTGACCCCTACAGTATTATAGATGATGGATCAGTTGGACAGGAAGGTTGTTGAAGGCTGTTAGATATCAGACCTATTCTCTCTCACTCCCAGCTCCAAGTTCAGGAACTCTAAGATCTCAAAAAAACAGCATTGCCTGTCCAGTTTCAAGTCTGATCTTGACCTGACAATGTTTTTGCCTAGTGCATTTGGAGATCAGCACGAAGCAAAGGTTTACTTCTACCACTGACAATGTTTGCTCTACCAGCTTTCATATGGGGCTTATTCAGGTGCTACATCCAGTATTTTCCAGAAAGACTTGGAGCAGGAGCACAAACCATGTGCTGTAATTTCAGATGAGAGGCCATCTGAAAACGCAAGGGCTTCTCTGAAGGAAAGGTCCAAGAGGAGCAGAAGTCCTGCCCACACCCTGGCGTGGCAGGCAGAGGCAGTGGCTTTCATCTCCCCTTGGAGTTCTCCCTGCTCCCCCCATCCATCTGCACACAGCAGGCAGCTTTATTTAATTAAAAACTTCCAACAGGCAGGACCTGCAGCCTTGCTTGGTGCAAAAGGTCACATATGACTTACTAATATTTACTAATGACTGGGAGATTGAGGTTAATGCAACAGGTCAATGGCAGGAAGAGGAAATGGCAACGCTGTCACAGAGATGGGAATTTGGCAGAGGAACCTTGCTTGCTCAGCTTGGAAGCAGAAATGACAATTTAGTCCCTCTATTAACTTACGTTTATTACAGTGCAGCATGTAATCACCAGGCTATCAAAAAATGTATATCCCAGCTTGAAAATGCCACACTGCCAAGAGCAGCACGGTAACTCACCAGTCTGAGCTGAAGAGGATCCAGGGAGACTGTGCCCATGTGCAGTGCGTTAACTCCTAAAACCACAACAAACCCCCTCCTGTCTGCAAGCTGAAGGGAGCAGAGCTCATGGTTGGGTAACACCACTTGCCCACACCACTAATGAAGTGTCAAGTACACCTCAGTCCCTGGGATCACAGGTTTCTAATCCAGGCCCTGCAATGAGGGATAATAAAAGGTTCAAATGCACCATTTTATGTTGGGTTGATCTTAAAGAGCTAAATTCTTGTTTAAGACAAGATGTAGACTTGCACTTTTAATACCTCTGGAGCGTCTTCCAACTGTAGTTACCCTAACGAGACAGAAACCTCTCATGTACTCCTGCATCCAAACATCCCTCCTGCTCCAGGACCAGCAGTGCAGCCAAGGGGAGAGCAAGCAGGTCCAGAACACAGTGAGAGAGCCTGAGCTTTCTTGAGGAATTACTCAGCCCACCCAAAGCACCCAATTACTGCAAGTAGAGACCAGGCGCTGTTTGAGAGTTCTGGTTATTGTTGGTCATTATCCTAAAGGCACAGATATCCAGGAAAGCTGGTAAAGGGGAATTATAGGGACTAACCTCCCCATTAAATAAAACTTATACAGCATTAAGATGTCATAGCTGTCAGAGGTCCAGACTTCCCCAGAGCTCTGAGATGGCTCTCCAGAGAAATATGAAGATTTATCACTGTAAGAAACTAATTTTTAAAAATAAAATAAAAAATCAAAACTCTAAGTCATAAGAGACTGACCTTCCAAAACATACACGGGCTCATCCTGCCGAGGGTCTGGGACCTGTGTGGTTTCTCTAAACCTCTCAGGAGCAGCACAGCTCCTGCATGTGCTGGGCAGCCTATAAAGTTCAGGACACCTGGGCTGGGGCCTCCACATCAGCTCCAGATAGGGATCCTGCCACTATTCAGTGGAAATCTCAAAACCCGAAGAATATTGCCTTTTAGTTATTCTGAAGTGCAGGATTGTAGGCAAACAGTGGGTCAGATCCTTCTGTCGATGGCTGCTAAATGAATTCAGAGGGTGGTGGTTGGTTTTGTTTTGGTGTTGGCTATTAAGGGACATTACCTAGCTCAGTTGTTTTGGTAATTCAGGAAATGAGCATTTAATACCCAAACGAACACTCCCTTGACTAAAGTTAAGTCAAAGGCCACTGACTCATAGACCTTGTGATTGTGGATTCGTAGGGAAGAGCTACAATAATGTTTTTCTTGCATGTTTATTACTTATAATGGTGCTTAGGTAAAGCAGACCAAACTATTTTTTCCTTCAATATGCAGCTGAGGTCAGAACTATTAAGGACCCTGGAACGAGCTAATCCACTTCTGATGACCTTTCAAAATAACCTTTTGTTTCTTTTGGCCAGTAGACCTCATTTCAGATCATATATAACAGTATGAAAAACTTGGAAATGGAGAATTAAAGACTTTCAGATCTCTAAGCCTGTGTGTGAGCATGACCACCAATTTAAAAAAGTTTGTTATTGCACCTAAATAAAATATTGCCTCTTCATAACTGAGCTCCTCAATTACAACATAAAACTGATAATTTGCACTGTCTTAATAATCAAAATGTACCTGAGAATGTGTTGAGATCAGACCTATCAAGCTTCTTCATAACAAGAGTGAGGAGGGAGGGACTGGCGCTTTTCCCATTGCATATACCCTTTGTAATTAATTTCTAAAGTAATTTCCTCCTTTGCTTGGCAGATATAATCTCTGACTGCATTTGTGGGAAGAAAGAAGATCTCCCCAGTTTATTTCTGACAATAAATACAGTTAGTCAGCGCTCAGTAAGTAAAATCTGACAGCTTTCAAAAGAAGTGTGACTCCCTCTGGGGTTCCCAGTACAGGCACAGTGACAAAGCCCAGGCACAGGGAGCAGCCAGGGCATGGGCAGGACACTGGCCAAGAGCAGCCTCAGGGGATGGACAGTTTAGACAGGTAAAATACAAACATTTCTTATTCTTAACATGTTTAGCCTGTGGCTAAAGCTGTGAACACCTGGAGGTTGTTCAGAAGGGCACAGAGCTTGCCGGAGGATTCCTTTGCCTGCAGCATTGCCCTCTGTCCTCAAAGTGATGCTGAAACCGCAGGACAGGAGCGATTTTGGCACAACACCCGTGCCCAGAGGGACTGAACCCACAAGCCAGGCTTGCTTGACACAACCCAGCACCCCACTGGAGCCGAGAGTGGGACGCCCTGCCCTGCCCTGCAGGTGACCAAGGGAAGGCTCGGGTGTGGAAACGCTCTGCTGGCACTCGGGGCTGCTTGAGCAGCTGCTGGGTGGCTCTGATTTGCCCTCAGGGGACACCCAGGACCAGAAGTTTCTCGTGGCTCCGGGGCTTGCTGGTGGCCGTGCTCCTGGATGGGGTCCCCAGGGCAGGGGATCACTGCCACAAGCACGAGTGGTAAATGAGCCTCAGGACAAACACCCTGACAGCCAGGAGTGCTCCCCAAAGGACACTCACTGCAGCTCCAGCAGTGAGCTGCTCTTTCAGGTGCAGACCATCAGTTTAGCACACTCAGTGCTGCTCCTTACTGCTCAAGCACGTTCGTTTTTCCTCCAGCATTTTATTTGTCCTTGTTTGCTGTCCTCAAAGTGACAGACCTGGAGAAATCATTTATATCTTACACTGCTCCTGTACTTATTCACCAAGAGTTTGGGAGGCTCACTGCTGGACACACACACACACACAAAATCACTTCATGAGCATGTTATTGGGTTTCATGGCTGTGGAGCTATTTTAAAATGCTGCTGTGTTTGCCACTTTGGGATCAAACTCATGTAATTTAATGGGTTTCACTGAGACATCAACAGGCCCTCAAGGCAGATATCGATTTCCCACAACAAAGGGCTGCTCTTGAAATAATTTAATGGGATCACCAAGAAGTGACTTTGAGCTGCAGGTGCTGGGATGCTTATGGATGTGAGCTTGCTGGGATGTCATGGAAAATGATGCCCAAAAGCAAGGCAGCCCCTGATCCAGCATTCCCAAAGGAGCATGAAGATGGGCAGTGAAGCAAGTGCCTTTCCTCCATAACTTCCCTTCTGTCCCATAAAGCCAGAGCTAGAAAAGGGGCACCTTCATCCAGTGGTTGTCACCCTCATAGAAGTGTCCCACCTGCAGCCTGTGCAGCACTGGAGGCTGCACATCCACAGCGTGGCATGCAAGGACATCTAGTGCCTGATGCAGAGGCTGCAGGGAGGCTCTGGGCTCCAGCAGAGTGTGGCTTTCTGGTGGCTTATCCCCTCCCAGCAATAAAAAGTCCCCATGGGGCCAGTACCAGCAGTGCTCTGGAGAATGGGATCCTGGTGGGAGGGTCAGTGGGAGGCTCTGACATGAATCTCAGCTGTCTGCAGCATCTGAGGCTTTGTCTCTTGGCTGGAGCTCCCCAGCAGCCCATGTCCCCATGCCTGGGACAGTTCCTCTGACCCACCCAGTCTGGGCAGCTTTGGGGGTTTTCCCAGCCAAGCTTTGACACACACGGCTCCCATGGTAGCTCAGGGAATGCAGCACGGCTGATGAGCATGGGACAGTTGTGTCTTCATCCACTGACAGTGCCCACCTTTCTATTGCTGTCAGTTCTGTGACCTTCTCAAGGTCTGGCACAGCTCCAGCATCCTACCTGCCTGCTGCACTTGGGGATGGAGCTGACCACACAGTTTGCAGTGTGAGAAACCAATCTTGTTTCAAAGGGCATGCTCCTGTGCAAAGCTACCCACAGACAAGTTGGTGAATTAAAGCTGCTTGGGCAACAGAGACAGGGCTTGTCAAGGCCTTGTACAAGCAGAGATACCAAATATCTGAGGTTAATCTGAGCTGTTAACAGCTGAGGAAGGTGGACGATCAAGATGTCAAAACAATCTAACGAGGACAAAAGGTGAGAGGGTTGCAGACTGACACATGGGGGTATCAGCAGTTTGGGCACACAGCGTGTTTGCACTGCTGATGTCCCTGCAGAGCCCTGGGACACGGGATGGCAGCAGGGAGGGCAGGCACCCAGCTGAGCCCAGCCACATGCTGTGGCCGAGGTCAGAAACTCATCACACCGAGGTGCTGCCAGCAGATGCTCCTACCCACCATCCCCTCCTTAGGCAGCAGCCCTCACTCTGAAAAACAGACATTTTCTTTAAATGAGAATTGCAGAAGACAGCTGGAGATAGGGGAGGTCCCACTGGGCCCTGCACTTCAACAGAGAACCTGCAATAATTACAGATTTAACATGTCTGAATCTAGCCCATTCCCACAGGCAGGGATGGATCCTTTCACGTTTTAAAGGACATTTACACTGCACAATAACCCCTCATCTTGGGGATGCTGAGCTCTGCAGTCAGGAGAGGGAGCTGTGCTGCTGTGGGACAGACACAGGGTCACCTCAGGGAGGGTTGCAAGCCTGTTTCCAACCGATCCTTGCAGCATAATGTTCTTTAAATATTGCTTTAAAGAGATCTTAATTAACTCATCACCTTGTTTTTTTTTTGTCTTCCCCTTTCTCTTTGGAAATTTACAAACCCATAGCTATTCACCAAATTGGTGTAAGTTTATGAATAACTTCAGGCCCCCTGAAAATCATATTTTTAACTAGCTTGCTACCCCTGTCTCAGAGCTGCTCTGCTTGCACAAAGCCTCTGTGCAACATCCCCACATCCCTGAGAACCCACTGGTCCTCCCCATCCCACCTGTCATCTTTTTACCAAAACGTAAGGTCCCAGCTCTGACCTTCCCACTTCCAGCTTCATCTTGAACCACACACACACAAGTTTTATCCTTTTCATTGAGGTTTGAACACACCTTCAGAAGCCTGAAACATTTTTCCCAGCAAAACCTGTCCCAACAGCTTTACCACCCTGTGCAAGCCCAGATCAGTGTTCTGGGATTCACACGACAGCCAAATCCCTTCCCTGAAAACATGTCTGTACAGTCCATGGCCAGATAATTACATAAGGCCATATCCAAGTTATCCTGGTGGAGAGGATCTCCACATCATTGCTGTGCAAATGCCCTGAGCATCGCTGGCACAGCCTGGGCTGGCTGCCCCTGCTGCCAGGCCAACGTGCCAAGCCCTCAGCCCAGCAGAGAATAGCAGCTTCTCAGGGCTCCCAGGCATGGATTTGCAGAGAAAACCCTCTTAGAGCACAAGTGAGAGACATCTGCAGGGGTTTACCCCTCCTCTACTTAGTGATTCCAGATGGCAAGACAGAGTGTGGCACTAAAACTCCAGGTAGCTTCAACTTTGCAACTTCTGGAAGACCACAGGAGAAAGATCCAAAGCAAATCTCAAATTTAAGTGATACAAGAGCCACCATGCCTTTTACCAATTCAGGTGTACCTAATAAACCATATATTTTTGTAGGAGATGATGCTGTATGAGACATTTAGCAGAAATATGAAGCAAATTATTTTTAACTTTTCCCCATGAAAATGTCAGAAATAGAGATATTAAATGAAACCATGCTAAACTTATGAGTGCAAAGGACTCCCAGGTCACCCAGGTTGTCCGAGTTCATTGCAGAAAGCTGAGTTTCAAAAGGAAAGATTTCTTCATGGGGTTGTCAGCACCAGCTCTCCCCTGGGAGCAGCCCATTTCTCCTGGCAGACAGCAGGCAGTGTGAGCACTGGGCAGGATGCCTGGCACCAGGACACAGGGCTCCCTGCTGAGAGATCTCCCAGCAGTTTTCTTCAGGGGTGCTTCAGATTTGTGAAGAGTGGCTCTATTAAACAGCAGCTTGCTTCCAGGGCTTCAGAAATGGAGAAACTTCAATTGCAATGAGATGAAATATCTGAATCTCTCTCTGGTTTTCTTTGCAGCAGAGAAAACAATGCTTATGAATTGTGTCTGTGGGTTGTTTTGGCTCCTCATTTGGGTTCCTCCTTTTTTCTGAGCAATTTCAGAGGGATTCCTACCAGCACCTCACCTGCTGTATCCAGGATAAATCTGTCACCTTCCAGCAATGTTTCTGAAGGTTTCTCTGCCAGGTACACACTCTGAGTCACAGCAGATTTACTGCTTCCCTTTTGCCTCCAGGATCATAGCAAGTGATTCCAGGAGCCTGTTCTATATTTGAAAACCATTTCAGCAGACAGCCTACCAGTTCAGTGCTCCTGTCCTGCTAGATCCCCTTTATGGCTGTGGAGCATTCCCAGCTGGTAGTGCCCAACTTGTAAAAAAGTTCCAGAGCTGTTTGTTTTATAGCATTCCAGGGCACACCTTAACGGCCCACTGTAAACATCAGGGACATAAAGAATTTCATCAGAGCAGAGAGACAAGTCTCCCAACAACCACTCCTGAGAGGAGCAGGCATGTTTGGTCCCAGAGAACCAGCAGGCTGGGGGACTTTTGACTGGGGGAGAGGTAGAGAGGGGCTGGGAGAGGCCACAAACACTGGTGAGAAGCACCCAGGCACCTGTGGGGCCCTGAGTGAGGCCAGCTGGGCTGGCCAACAATGCATTCCCTGTGTGTTGCTGGGACTAATCTCGTTGCTAGGAAATTCAGGGGTTGGGGAGATAAATTATCAATGGCTGCTGGAGACATTTGGTTGCAAATTCCCTCCAGGCAGCCAGGACTGGGGCCCCCAGTCCTTCAGAAGGATGTAGAGCTGCTAGAGCCAGTCCAGAGGAGACAACAAAAATCAGAGGCTGGAGCACCTCTGCCATGGAGACGGACTGACAGAGATGGGCTTGTACAGCCTGGAGAAGGGAAGGCTCCAGGGAGACCTTAGGGACCCTTCCAGTTCCTAAAGAGGGTCTAAGATAAGAGAGTTGGAGAAGGACTTTGGGCAAGGGCCTGGAGCGACAGGATAAGGGGGAATGGCTTCGAAGTGACAGAGAGAAGGGTCAGATTGGACACTAGAAAGAACCTCTCCCCCGTGAGGGTGGTGAGGCCCTGGCACAGGTAGCCCAGAGAAGCTGGGGATATCTCATCTCTGGAAGTGTTTAAGGCCAGGTTTGATGGGACTTTGGTCCAATGGAAGGTGCTGCTGGCCAAGGATGGGCTTTTGTACTAGATGATCTTTAAGATCCCTTCCAATCCTTCCTCACTCCTATTTTAGGACATATTCTGTTGTGCTGGCAAGCTCTGTGCTGGCAATCACGACATCCTGGCAGCAGAGCTGCCTCCTACACCCCACAAAGCAGACACCAATGCTCATCTCCCCTGGCAGGCTGCAAAAAAGCATTGGATGCTCCATTTTTAAGGCAAAATACCAAAGCTTTGGCTAACAGAATAGCTCCATATGTTTCTGAGTGCACCTGCCAAGGGAGGTTTTCTCAAAGACTTGTGGGGATGTGTTTTGGACAAGGTGATGCCATCGTGTATCCATCCCCCTCCTGAGCTGTGGGCTGCCCATGCCCAGTCTTGTGGTGGTTCACATGCCAACATCATGAACAATATCATGTGCTTGGGTGACAGCCTTGCCCAGGATCAACCACAAAATGCTCAGAAGAATGGGCAGAGCCCAGCTCTGACAGCAGATTAGGTACTGCCAGGAGGCTGGATTTGGGGCTGTTCCTTACACAAATCAACAGTGATTGCTTCAATATTCACTGAAACACAGGCACCAGCTCACACCAAGGCATCTTTACATTTGCTGTCAGGTAAGGAGGTGAGCTGGCAGGGGCTGGGGCTCAGCAGTCCCACCCTGGGCAAGCAGGCTGCCATAAATAACACCCTGTTCTTCCTAACCCAGCACAAGGATGCTCATCTGTGCCCTGCACTGAGGGGTTCTTGGTGTAACTAAGGTTTACAGTAGCTGAAAACAGAGAGAAGATAAAGGCACCTGTGCCTTCCACAAAGGCCTCTTTGAACCCACCACCTTCACATGTCAGTGAAGCACTGCCCTTCCAGCAGGTATTTCCCAAAATATCTGCCCTTCCCAGGCTAACAACACAACAGGGATCAGCTTCATCCAAGGGCCCTGTGGCATTGGTGGAGGGCAGTTAAACATCCCTAGAAAATGTCCACCTTCAATTAAAAGCAACATAATTTCCCAGCTCCCTGTAATAATATCACTCCTCTGCCTCCTCATATGTGCTGCATTTCTCATCCAAAGGAGAGCAAGAAAAATGCAGTCCATGTCCAGCTGGTTCCTGCCTCAGCAGCAGCAGAGCTGTACCTGGAAGCAGCCTCCAAAGAGCCTTCAGCAGCTGCAGGGCTGCTCAGATGCTGCAGCCTAAATCCAAGGAAGTCTCCTTAAATACTTCATTTTCTTCATCTTTTGGCCTCTTATATCTTTACTGCCCTGTTACAGATTTTCCTTCAGTTCCCTGTTCTGGACAACCCTATTTGCTAAACCAGGCCCTGCCATCCCTAGGACACATTCCATCCTAGTTGGGGTGCCTACCTGTGGCCTCTGCAAGGATTTCTAAGTCAATCTTGGCTGTGAGTCAGGTTTCCTAGGATGGACTGTTTATTGAGAATATTGTTATTTGTTACTGTAAGAGCTGTCAGAAAAGAAAAAAGCCCAAATACATCCAGATGAGTTTCAAGTCATGACACAAATGGACTGAACCTTCCCTATGTAATATAAACTTCAAACTAGGAGATAATTAGTAAAATATCATCCTGACAAATCTGAGTGTTAGGGAATCAGAGGAATATGAAAATTATATTTCTGTATTGAAAATACTTAGTTCTTTCCCCAAGTCATTCAGCCCCTAACAGAATGAACACATTTATCCTGTGCATTTCTGCCTCCCTTAGTGCAGCATTCAAAGGCTGTTGGAACCATACACGAGGGAAGGGGAAAAGGTGGTTCTTCTGTGGTGATATTTGACCACAGCCAGACTTTATTGTTTTAGCTGTGGGATTGCTTTTAAATTCCTGCAGTTTTCCTGACCTAACACTGGGAAAATGTCACATGCTCCACTTGCAAATGGGGATCTGCTCCAGCAGAGCTGCATCAATTCCTCTGCAATGAGTCTTTTCCCAGTGGGACAGGGGGGTATCCACTACATTGTTTAAAGGAAGAGGAAATTTTCGGTGGAAATGGATGTAACAGAGCACAAGGAAGGTCACAGAAGCCTGGGAATGGGCAATTCTACTTCCCTTTGATTTATTTTCCTTTGCTTCAGGATGAGAACAATTCACTTGGGCCACTCTCATCCAGCTCCCCTGTTATGTCATATCCAGATTACTCAGTCAATGAGGTATTTGGAGTGTTACATCAGAAAGATAATATTTGTTTATATAACTTGATCTTTTTCTCAGGCTCTTGCTTCTCCAACTCCCTGAAAAATATTTATATAAATATTTATGTTTTTATGAATGAGAACTTACATCAACCTCAGGATGACAGTCATCCTTACTATAAATCAGTACAAGTTGTTGCTGCAGAGCCCCACAACATAGCCTAGGAACCTCTTTTGTTGCTTATAAATAGCAGTTCAGCAAACTTAGCATTATGCAGAGGAAGAAATCAGTTCTGGTGTAACAAAATTCTGAAATTTCTCCCAGCCTTGAGATGGAGCACTAGCCCAAAAGGGGACCAGAAATCCACCATAACAATGCCAAAGGTTGCAGCATTCACTGCAATGTCTGAGTCTCTGCTATAAGTCTCTGATTGAATGCTGCTTTCTGCCTCTGCTTTTAGTGAAACTTTTCCAAAGGTCTTATTTTCCCCTCCATGTAAAACAGAAGAAGGATTTTAAAGATCTTTTTTTCAGAGGAGAAAACCTTCTTACTACTACACATTTGATCCGGTCAATATATTGCAGAGGTTGCATCCTGCATGCTCTAACGTGCTGCCCCAAGCCATCCTAGCTATACTCCAGCCAGCAAAAACAATGCCAGTTACCCACCCTGCTGAGAAATCAATCTCTTGCTCAAGCTGCACGAAGGTGCAATATGGGGCATGAAGGATGTTTTTGCAAGTAGGGTACTTCAGGCAGTGTCCATCACCTGTAAGTCACTCACATGAAATGCCACCCTTCCCTCTCACTGCTCATGTGTCTTACTGTTTATTATCACCCTGATTTCCTGGGCAGACATTCTGTGACAAGAGCAGCATTTACAGGAAAGCTGCTCCAGCAAATTCAAAGGGAGTTTGGCAAACAGGTGCTGGAAAGGGCTTGGGGAAAACTTCAGTTGCAACATCTGAGCTTGGAATCATGCTTCCATCACAGTGCCCAGGACTGGCTCTGCCTTCCTGGCCATGCTGACACCGTCCTTCCCAACAGCTGCAGGAAAACTGCTGAGGAGTGGATACCCTGCATATCCAATTTCCCTTTCCTTGGATTTTCTGCTTGCAGAGTCAGACCCTGCCAAACCTCTCCCATCTGCTCTGCCCCCAGTCCCAGCAGGCACCCCCAGGTGCCCTGGTGAGGGCTGCAGGCTCCAGGCAGGGCTGTCACTCACCCCCTCGTGGGAGTGAGCCCACAGCATGTCCCACCCTCAGAGCTGTTCAGCAGCATCAGCTGTGAAATCCCTCCAGTCCCAAGTCACGACAGGTCAGCAGCTGCCAGCGCTGCTTCTTTTCCCAGGCTGTGGTTTGATCAAACAGTAAATCCAGCCCAGCGTCCCAGCAACCAGATTAGGAAAAAAAAAAAAGAAAAAAAAAGGAAGCAAAAGAAAACTCAGCTGCACAGCATGAGGGTTTCACATGGCATAAACTTTCCACCAATTCAGATTTGCTTAGAAACAACACTGCTATGTTAACCTTGTGCAGCTTGACTCACCTGTCTTTTTTGCAGCCACCATTGCAGCTTGGGAAGACAAAGATCTCATCCCTCTCTGTGTCACGATGTCCATCACACATACCCATGTTCCTCCCAGCTGGACAAGGCCTGGCAGCCCCTGTGTCCCCACTGGTCCCCATCAGGATGCCTGGATGAGGGATGGCACAGAGCTGGGTGCTTTCAGGGCACTGCAGCCACTGGGACATCTGCACTCAGCATCTCATCACTTCATCATTTGCTTGGTTTGGCTAGACCTTAATGTTTAAAATGAAAAGTCCATTTATTACCCCAGGAAAATACCAAAGATTTTTTTTCTGGCATACAAATTCCCTGGCTTTTTCAGTAGAAAGATCAATTGGTTGGTTTATTAGCTTTGAAAGCTCTCTGTGCCTCTGGGACCTCTGCTGACTCCGAGTTACGGTAATGCTGGATAACTCGGGTATTAATGCCAAGTTGCAAATGAGGTTTGCTCCACTGGGCTGGCTCTCGAAAAGAATGAATATTTTAGGCCTACAACTGCCTGTTGTCTCATAAAAAAAATGCAGCTCTCCCAATTTTCTATTTATTTGCCATTACAGGAATGATTCCATCCTGCCCTTTGCTTGTCCTCTGGTTAAAGTTTGCCTCTCCGGCAAAAGGTTCAGTGGGTCACAAAAGCACAACTCCAGTTTGGAAACTTACCCAGTACAAAATCCCCAAACCGCACTTCGTCATCAGCAGTGGCTTTCCACGCCCACAAGCCCTGGTGAACTTCATTCCCAGTTTGTACCAGCAGCTCTCTGACAGCAGAGCCCCCCCCGAGCTGGCGCTGCTGTAGCTCTGTGCCCAGCCTGGCTCCAGCCCAGACACAGCTGGGCTGTGGCCCAGCACCCCGGCCTGGCCACGGGGACTGCAGCCCCTGAAGCTGCATCCCAGCCCCTAAAGGAGCTTCCTGCAGCTGTTTTCCCAGCCCCTTCACTTCCAGTGAGACTGAGATATGGAAATTCACCTGCGGGGTGAATATCTTAGGTAAACAGCCCTGTCAGCTTCCAGAGCGGTTTTCCCAGCTGGCAGTGATGCTGGCTGTGGAGCAGGGCCACGCTGCCCCTGCATGGGTGCTGCCTGGCTCAGCATTCCCCTCCTTTCCCTTGTTTCCAGCTTGCTGCGGTGTAGACGTAAAACAAAGCAGAACTGTTGACAGTGCTTCCAAGAAATGAATGCAACCGAAAAAACTGGCCTGGAAAACAAAACCCATTCTACTTCCTTTGCAAAAAGTTTATGAGGGCTGCCTGCTTTGCTCCTGTAAATTGATATATTTGTAGGTCCTTCTTCCTAAGCCAAGCTGTGTAACGTGGGTGCCCACTTGGAGCAGGATTCATTCATACAGGGGCAGAACACCTGAGAGATGTTTTCCTTCTCATGCCAGAGAAGAATCTCTCAGAATCTCTCTGAGCTGCACATCAAACAACCCAGGTGTTGTCCTGGTCACAAGGGCTTGTCCCCAGGAATGTCAAAGGAGACTCTTCCTGGACAGAGGATCCGTGGGGCTTTCCAGGCTCTGGCAGAAGACAGGAGCCAGACAACAATAGCAACAAAATTGGTGCTCTTGTTTTTCTTCCCCACTTAGCTGCTCTCTATCCAGGAGCTTTCTTCCACCTTCATGGCTTGCATAAGAGCTCTGGAAATCAGATATTTTGCCCTGGAGCCTCCAGGGTTGGTTCCACCTTGAAACCTCTTCTGCTAGAAGACTCTCCCACACCATCCACTCCCCAGGTGCCCCCAGTGAGAAGCAGCTTAGCCTGACCCCAGGAGCTGTCAGTCAGCAGTCATGTGCTGACTGCTGTCCTGCCCACAAATATCTGTATTTCACAAATAAAACAGGTTAATTTAAACCACTATGTCTGCAACAGCCTGACAGCTCCCTAAGGGCCCTTATGAAGCTCAGACTTAGGCAATCATGTCATGGACTTGCAATGTATCCTGATGCTCTGTAGGCCTTTTAAATAGAGTGGTCTGGCCAAGATGTGGCTGGATTTAGTCCTATGCTCAAAGACAGAAGTGCTGCCAAAAAAGTGAAGGCTAAACAACCAAAGGAGCTCCCAAGACTATTTTACTGAAATTATTTCAATTCAGGTGATACATAAAAGATGGCTCCTTTTAAAAAGAGGCCACCCTTCCCTTCATTTAAGAATCAAAAGCTCTCAACGAACATGCTCTGACATCTCACAAGACCTTCACCAAAGCAAAAAGCAGAAGCAGTAAGTTTGTATTTTAATTGCTTAATAAATGTACCTGAGTTCAAACTTGTACACTCTGTTCTGCCACACCCACAGGTGAGTTTAAAATATATCAGCCTGGGCTGCAAGGACTCACAAACACAATAAAATCAGAAAACCACAATTATGTTTTTTTGTCTTTGGTAAACTTCAAATCTTCATTTGAGTTCTGAAGGCATAATTTTCCATTGTTCCTGGCAAGTATCAGCAGGTCTCAGGAGCTTGTTCTGCAAGGATGCAACTGGGGACCAAAGGAGGCTGAGGAGCCCTGGAGAAGGGAAAATGAGTCCCTGACGGGGTGCCCTTCTGGTGGGATGAGCATCACTTTAGCTGCAGCCAGAGCTCTGTATGAAAAATCCAATCTACTCTGTCCAAATTGAGCTGAGCAGGGAGCTGCTTGAGGCTTCCCTGACGGACCTGCTCTGGTCAGTGTGGCTGAGGAAGTTTCCCAGTGGCAGCAGGGGGAGGACACCGAATGGCTTGCAGGGCACAGAAGAGAGGCAGAGTGGTCTCTGATGTTAAATAGCCTGGCTGAGCAGGGCGAGCTCCGGGCTGGCCTGACCAGCAGCAGTGGGAGTGGGGGTGAAGCGTTCGCGGTGTCACCTGCTGGAGCTGCGTCACCATGGCAGGCACAGCGTGGCTGTGCAGAGGGCCCAGGAGAAGACTGCCTTTACTCCTGGTCCTGTCACATGCTGCAGGCCAAGGTTATAATGCTTGGGTGAATTCCACTCATAACAAAGCCGGTATCTGTTGACTCTCACAGCTGATTGTTTTGGAACAATAATTCATAGTTGCCTCCCTGGATACGGAGAACTGAATGACAACTTGGATTAGAAGCGCACAGCCTTGCCCTGAGGACCTGCAGTTGATGACTAAACCACCAATTCTGCCATTGAGATCCTCTACTTTGACATCCCTTGAGGACAGAATGTAGGATATTTTCTAAGCATCAATTGTGGAAAAACACTTCCCTTTCCGGTCCTGCACGGGGCAGGCAATCAGCTCATCCCTCCTGGGCAGGAAAGGAGGTCATTTAAAACAGAAACACGAGCTCCCCCGACAGAGGCTCCGGCTGCTGACCTAGTTAGGAGCTCTCCCATGCAGGGCAAATTAGTTCAGCATAATGCAATATGGGATGCAGGAATGATCAGCATGAACACTGAGACTTTGATCTCGGTGATGGGAAGGGCAGCATTTCACTTGACACCAATCTTATGACCTTATTCCCAGCACACTCCAATGCCCCTTGCTTTTTTTTTTAAATGCTCTTTGGCTTTTGTTCTCCTCCTCATTTGCTTCTGAGACAGGAAGTTGTAGCCAAAACCAGCATTTTCAGAGAGGTGAGCACTGATCACTGAACGTTTTTCTAGCAAAGGTTAGCTGCAGAAGATCACAGAACCACATTAGCCCTTCTTTGAATGCCCACATTGCCAGGATAAGAGAATCAGGGGAAAGTAGCAGCTCATGTAGAGTAATGCTGCCAAAGAGAGCCCTGGGGCATTGCCACCCCTCTGGCCAGTGAGCAATGACACAGACCAGGAAACCCATTCCCTCCACTCTCTGTGTTCACAAAATAATGAGGGCACTTCAGTCTCAGCCTGCAGACAAGAGTGACTATTACTATTTTAACACATTGAACCAGACTCCTCTCAGAGCTATGCAGTGAAAAAAGCCAAAACCACCAAACCTGGAGGCAGGAGATCAGGTACAATAGGGACAATTCAATTAGTTAAGAAAATACCCTACAATTCTCAACCACAAAGGTGGTAAAATGTTGAATGGGGCAATCAAATGCTGATAGTACAATCTCTATCCTGGAAATATTCAAAGCTTTCCCCAACAAGGCACTGAGCAACCAGGTCTAACTGAGCAACTTCTAACTTCAGTGGGGTTGGACCAGAGACCGTCAAATGTCCCTTCTGATCTAAATTGTCTTAACTGATTTACTGGTCTAGGCTGTAATCTGGGGTTATTTTGCAGACAGGAGAGAGCAGGTGAACAGGAAAGAGATGTAAGATCCCCCAGGAAAGAACAAGCTTGGCAAATAGCCTGGTTTGGCATTGTCTTAGCCTCACAAGAGACAGGCATGGCACTTTACAGGGTTCTTCATCCTACTGGAGAGACAAAGATACATAGAGAGAAAATTCACTGTAGGGTCCTCCTAGGGAACAGAGGGATGAAGGATTTAGCAGGCACAAACCATGTCCTGGTACTCACCAGGAAGATGATGGTGATCAGCAGTTCAGTGGGTCTTCCCTGGGTCAGAGATTCAGAGTTAAAACAAACACAAGGTAAGTCTGAAATCACTTTATTGGAAAGTTTCATACAAGAATGGTCAGTCAGAAAAATGATTCACGTGTGATACAGTAACATCACAGACAAGCCACTCCCACATCTCAACTTCAGGACAATTCATTTACAGATGTCTCATCCCACTCCGTTTTTCAGAGACTTGTGATGTCAGTGAGTTTCAGTGCAACACAGGGAGCAGAGTCTGTCTTTACATCAAATTAAATTAGCTATGACTGCAATTTCTCCTGTGAAATGTATGAAAACCCCTGTAGGTCTGTTGAGAATGCTGCTTACAGCATAAGGCATCATTGCCATCCACCCCAGCTCATTCAGAACAGACTGAAAGACTGTAACAAAATATCCTGCCAATAAAAAGTCTTTTAGAAAACCAGTATAAAAATTTATATACATAGATATACAGCATAGAGCTACCAAAAAGTGACTGTGCCATTTTCCCTCTTATACAAATAATATTATTAAAAAACCCCCATAATACATTAGTAATTCACCCAGCATTTATCATATTGCACCTTTCCAGAATACTCTATGCAGCAGAAGCCCCATACAGTATGTGGGCAGTTCCAAGACTGTAGCTCCCCTTTAGTTCTGCTTGTCTCTACAGCAGCTGCCAAGAGCTTGGCTATCACAGGTTTAGGACTTAGAAAGCAGGAAGCTGCAAGATGGCAAACCAAATATTTGCAAATCAGTACCATTTCTTCTCAGGAAGGAGAAGAACCCATCACAGGAATCTCTTGATTTAAAAAAACAAACAAACATATATTGCTTGTTGCTTGTGTCAGTGAGATAATACAGTTTTGAATGTTTGTAAGTCAGTTTTTACTTGCAGAGTACCCCTCCATGTGCCAAAGAGGTACCTGCAGCACCTGGCAGTGATTTCTGGCCTAACAAGAACATACAGCCAAACCACAGGAGTAAATAAAACCACATCAGTTTACTTTGTTTCATGACAAAACACTGTAAGATACCAACAGACACAGTGTTGTGGGCCTGCTACCTGAAAATAATCAACACTGATTCCTCAATCCAGTTTTCAGTCACCTGGAGGGTTTTAGATAGAAGAGCAATTCCTATCTTGTCCCTTGCTTTTCCAGGCACAAGCTTCAGTCCCATCTTTTCCATCCTTTAAGGGATATTTCAGTCCCAGTAACCGTGCACAGCTATGCAGAAAAGGAGCTCAGTTCTCAGGAGCTGAAGATACTGCTGTGTGTGGAACCCACCCTGTATTTGGTCACTCAACCTCCTCAAATAACTCAACAAGAACTTACTAACTCTCCATATAACCTTGGAAAATACCAGGAATGGCCTTTGGATTTGAGGATATACAAATCAGATGATTTGCTGCTCCATGGAAAGAACACTAACCCATCCAGGTACAGGTAGTACAGGGATGGGTTTTTTGTTAGGGGGGATTTTTGTTGGCTTTCTTTAACAGAGAGCTGGCAACAGCCAGAGCCCCTCCCTGCACAAAGCGTACAAAGTTATCTCCTGCCAGAGGCCCCAGAGCATAGAGCCCTTTCTCCTGAGTGCATTCATAGGTGAATGGATCAACATCTATGGGATTCCTCTTTGGATTGACTGGCTGGTCACTGTCCATTGCCAAGTCAATGCCATTATTTGGCAGAAAGGAGAGGTTAGGGTTTGAGCCAGTTAGAACAAGAGCCATGGAAATTTTATAAGCTTTCTGACAGCCATTCTTGTCTTGAAAGATGCATTTCTTGTCCTTGCCAAAGGAGAGCACATGGTGCTCAGGAAGGCTGATGTAGCACTCATAGGGCCCAGCACAGGCAGCTGTCTGCTCTTTCATCATCTGATGGACTTTGTGGTATTCAGGGTACATCATTTTGGGGAGCTGGTTAAAAATAAGGCCTGGATCAGTGACTCGTCTCCGAAAAACGTGGATTACTGGAATATTGCAGTGGTGAGCAAAGAGAATGGCATCAGCAGCTGTCAGACCAGCACCTACAATCAAGACTGGATCTGACATGATGCCAACACTGTTGCTTTTCACTGCTTCTTCTAGGGCAGACAGCTGGTGGTGGACATAGGAAAGGTTTTCTCCCTTGACCCCGAGCCAGGTAGGATTGTCATATGTTCCTGTAGCCAAAACCACATTCTCTGCACAGACAGAGAAAGGCTCTTTATCACCTTCCACGGTTTTGAAAAATCCATCCACCTGAAAGACCTCTGTACTGTTTTCATTAGAGTTCCAGAGTGAGTCACTATCCTCCTGCAGATCTTTCTGGGTGTGGTTGGAGATGCTCTCTGCACTCACTTTCCTCACAGAAGTCACAACAGTGCCACATTTGAAATTCTTCTGCAGCCCTTTCTTCACCACATAGTGTTGGTAATATTGAGCAATGTCCTCTGCTGTGGCTCTATTGTTTCTGAGGCCTCTGCAATAAAGTACAAACAAAGGTCAAGCAGCAGTTAAGTAAGAGACTGGAATTTGTCCCCTCTTGCACTGAATGCATCCTAGAGCCATCTATCCTGGCACTACCAGAGAAGACTGATCTAGTTTCCCTGACTTAAGCAAAGTTATTCCTGACATATAGATCTAACAGTCAGGTCCAGAAGCTGTTGGGCAGAGGCAGTTTTCTCTAGGATTAATCCCAACCCCAAGAATATGGTTGGTTATTTAAGTCTTCCTCTAGTATCTTGCTTCCACTCAATTTTTAGCTTCTGGACTTCTTAAGATTGTGACACAAGTCAAGAGAAGCAGCACCTCAGAGAATGCACAGGAGCTGAACTGATTATACTTGTCGTCAGGGGCAGCAGCAGTAGAAGCCAGGTGACCATGCTTTCAAGCTTTACTCAGATCTCTTGGTCACAGATTCATCTCCCCAGTGGGTGTGGAGAAGGACACATTCCAAGCAGCCCTGCAACTTTATCTGCATCACTCAATGTAGAATGGATTGGGGTGTAGGTTTTGGGGTGTAAGAGGGTGTTCCTTCTCTCATTAAAATCATCCATAACAGATGGCTAGCATTCAAGAAGTCCATTCCAGGTTGTCTAAAAATCTCCAGATGTTTGAAAATGATCACACATGGATATCTCACCTTCTCTTTTGCTTTAACCATTCTTTGAAAGGGAGATCTGGGAGTCCCATCCATTCCCCTCTGCTCAGGGTAACCATGGAGCCCTCTATAGACTGGAACAAGAAGCAGAGCAAAATGACTTTAATTTTTTAATGTAAAAAGTGAAAGGCAACTTTTCCATGTTTCAATATGGCACAGAGGGTGAAATCAGTAATTTCCTCTGATCTGCTGTCATGGATGAAACCATCCATGTTCTCCAAAAAGAACAAGAGATGAGGAGTATAAAGGCCTCTCCTGCTTGTTTTCCTTTTAAACTTTCACTTGTCTCTCTATATAAAATGTAACATGGCTGACTGGCATTTTGGAGGAGCTTTTCTCTCTCCAGCCAACACTTTTGGCCATTACACAACACACAGACCCCAGCTGGCTCCAATCCACTTACGTGCCAGGCACCTCCAGGAGCGTTTCTGCCGAGGACCACGTGGGGGATGGCTCTGTCAGGCTCATGCCACCAAGTGAGCACAGATTCTGCTGTCCCACCAAAGTCTGTGTCTGGACGCTGCAGAGTATCAAACAGGAGAGCCACAGGGCTGTGGGATCGTCCCTCCAAGCCTTCAGACAGATACTCCAAATCCTAGAGAGAGAAGGACCAGATGCTCAAAGTGCATGTACGGCCAGGGAGCAGCCTGCTTGTTACTGCAGCATCTCTGATCACTGGGTTTGGTGTGCTTGGGCAGCTCATTTACTGGCACACAGACCTGTTCTTGCCCAAGGGCTGCCTCGAGGATCTTAGCAGCAATGCTGGCATTTCATACAAGGGAGATCTGGATTACAAAGCAAAATTTGCTTAAGGCTCATCCTGTCTGTGTATTTTGAAAATCTAAACAAGGTCATCACTTATGATACAGCCCTAGGATGCTTTACTGGGATGTCATATTGTTTCTCTTTACACAAACCTGGTCCAAAACAGAGACTTCAGGTGCCTCTTCCAGTTTCCTCTGAAGAATAGGGTGAGGATGAAGAGAGTGTCTTTTGAAGTAAGGGGTGTAACCTGACAGCAAATACGAGAGACAGATTCCTGAAGGTCCATTCCCTGAAAAAAAATGGAGAAGGATTTATACTTCTGGAGATAGAGTAGTTCTTTGAGAATTGTTTCTAATATGCAGACCAATTCAAAAGATATGACACTGCTATGGACACAGAGGATTTTCTGTTCCAGCATGGACCTATTGGATGAACTTGGGGAAGTCATTTTACCCTTCACCTCACCTGCTCCCTATTTGCATTGCAAGGTCCTTAGAACTTGCTGATAAGACACAGGGTTAAATAGGTCAGAGGCTGCCCTCACCTGAAGTTTGAAGTCTCTAGCATGGTGATGAATGGAGTATTTCTCTAAAATTAGAAGTTTAAAGCTGTTCATGTACTGACCAGGGGCCTCAGCTCTCCTGGAAGCACATTTCACACCAGCACAGAGTGGTTCACTGTGCACAGGATACAAGATCCAGAAAAGAGAGTGACTATTGAAGTGAAGGGGAATCAGTTCTTCTCAGTGAGAAATGTCATCTTTTAATGGATATTTGGCAACAGCATCTTTGACAAATGGGTCTTGAGGACACTTTCAAATGGGAACCAGCCCTACTGTGGTACTGTAGTGTGTTGAGGACAAAGTCTCTCTGCCATGCCAAGACAAGCCCTCAGAATACAGCACTTTGAACAGGGTGCTGGACAGCTGAACTCCTTTGCTGACCACCCAGCAGCCAGTGGAAAAACTAGATCTGTGTGACTCCAAAGCCCAGTGAGAGTAGCCTGTGGAAAGGTTACACATTGCTGTTCTCCAGCATGTTTAATATTTTACAGTGTCTGTATAATTGTCAGCCTGTCTGGCTGCCCAGGCTTTGCTGCTGTGTGACCAACAACCATGACAGTGCATTGACAAAGAGGGGAGGAGAACCCAAGTGACAGCAGCCTGTTGACACAGTGCCAATGCTGCAAGGGAGACTGGAGCAAAGGCTGATCCTTGAGGATTCCAGAAAGAGGGAGGTCAGGGCTGTAAAGCCAACAGTGAGCTATGTAAAGGGCAGTACATGTCACAGCTGGGGACAAAGGCTGCTGCACTGAGCACAGAGCAGCAGCTGCAGGTCAGTGTTTGGAATATTCCACTTGCAGGAAAGTTAGCCAAAACCAACAGCAACAGACACTAAAAACAAGCTAAACTGCAGCTATAGTGAAATATAACAAATTTCAGGTTACTACTTTGCTTTAGGAGGTACGAGGAGGTAGCTAAGCCAAACTTCACCACCTGAGTGCACAACACTCAGACCACACACAGAGGATTTATTCTGAACCATGTCTAAGTTTGATATGGATGGTCACAAGAACATCTGGAGCTCAAGCTATTTTACAATGCAACTGCTTCCATGAGGCTGCCAGCACAGCTGAGGGAGCACACAGCCTTCCTGGAGCAGGGCCTGGGGAAGCAGCTGGAACCCTCATGCAGTGTTGTCCAGCTGCAGTGAAACAGCTGGGCTGCTTCAGTCCAAGAGCCTCCTCAGAGTGCAGATCTTCACACTGCTTCTTCTGAGGCTTCAGTGGCATCTCCACCCCGAGTCCCTGTACAGGTGCACTAGGGAGGTACCAAAATATCCTCCTTCCCACCTAGGGACTTGTACAACTGAGCAGCACAAAGTCATTTTCTGACAAGAACTTGCTGGTAGTAATATCCTTGTCAAACTTGCTGTTAGCAAGAATTAGGGGTGATTTATGCAGTGCTCTAAGTGTGGAGCAGCTCCCTTGAGTGCTTTGAATTCTATGCCAGATAAGGGGGAGGCCAGCTCTGCAAGGCATGAAGCACATGCTCAGATGAACAAGGTCCAACACCAGCACAGCTCATGGTCGGTCAGAGGGGAAGGCACTGACATCATTACTTTGCTCCAAGAACCACCTCACACTGCAAAGCTCCCTCTTGCCAGGAGGGCAAGACAGTTACTATATAACCTGGTCTGTTTAATTGGTAGAAAACTGCATTTTTTAAGTCTATTAAATCTGTACAAAATCAGTGCAGCTCCCTCATGTTTTAAAATAAATCTGTGAAAATTTCAAGAAAGCTTAACAGCATCTGGAGTACTTTCTAAACAGACATAATGGTGAAAAAACTCACACAAACCTACCTTCAATTCAAGCACCACAGACAATCACAGCGAGCTGATTAACTATCTGTACTGAAAAGGTTTCAAATCTTTCTATCTAACAGAGAAAAAGCAGGCTCAGATGAACTGATGCTCAAAAGGTTACCAATTTTGCCATTAAAAATAGCTATGTGTTTTAATTTGTAAAATATCTTGTTCCTTACTTCTCACAACTCTTAGAGGTCTCTCTCTTAGCATGACAGGGAGTTTGGCTGTCTGCGAAAGGATGCAGAAACAGTAGTCAGGCATTTCTGGTTTGAGTGAGAACATGTGGAACTGAAACACAAGTTAAAGACAGCAAGTCCAAAGCAACAGCAGCACGAGAGAACACAGCAGGGCTGGCAGGAGAAGGCTTACCTATGACCACAACAGGCAGTGTCTTGAGCCCGCTCTTATTTGAGGGTCTGGTCACTAATGGATACATCTTCCCATCTGGAAGCATTTATGCTCTGGGATCTACCTGCTAAAACAAATATGTTTTGAATTATTTGCATTTTTTAACAAAAAACCCACAAGCAAACAAACAGGAAAAACCCCACAAGATTTTCTCCAGCCCACAAACTCAGGCTCATCTAAAGTATTACCCTTGCATTGCAGGCTGTCACATTACACTTCCACACTCAGGACAGACCTCCTTATCTTTTTCTCCTCTCAAAACCAAAGGATGATTCTCTGATTATGCACCACATAAGAGGGAGAAAACTGTTATCTTTCTTTTTCAGACATGAATTCCAGTTACTCCAGGGCAGTTGGCAATTTTAGTAACCCTCTGACTACGTTAAATGAAGTGTTGCAGCTTGTTAATAAAAACTTCACTTCTGACCATACTCTGTAGAAAATTGTATCATTATCACAAACACTTTTTAAAGGAATTTGTGCATTTACTGATAAGTAAAGTAAACCTGACTCAAGACTTCTGCCCAAAGGCTGGAAATCTCCTGGCTGCATTTTCAAATAGAAACCATTCTATCACTATAGGGCTTTTTGAGAAGTGATAGTTTAATTTGGAACCTTCTCTCTTAATTTTCCAGAAAATGGAGAGTTCTAGGTCTGAACAAGTAAATAGCAAATCTTTGAACAGAATATGCATCATAATTATCTTGGAGACTAAGGTGTCATTAGAGTGGAATCTACAAAACTAATCTAATATTTATGTAGACATCCAATAAACAGTGAATGTTTTTGCCATTCCTGCAGAAATCCTACCATGTCAAATGACTTCTTTAGTTTTCCATGGAATTCAACTCTGCTGTGAGTAGAGTTATTTTTACCACAATAAACATGAGATTTCTGAAATTCACCATAAGCTTTTAAGTTATTCTACAGAAAATACTCTGTTTTATAAAAACCTGACTCTCATTTTGGAAAGCTAAGCAAAAATCCGCTGAATGGTGTGACTTTGTCCTGTAGGGCACACTCTCCACACCCTTTCCAAGTGCAGGAAGATCTTTGCCAAGTGCAGGACACACTTCCATAAGGCCTGGCACATCACTTGCCTGCCTTTGACACAGGTATTGCAGCAAATGTCTTCCTACAAGTGTAATGCCCCACTTTAAGCCTGCCATTTACGTCACAGAGGCTCCAGCAAAGTGGGAGACCCTGGTGACTGAATGGGCAGCCAGGAAACCACCAGTGAGTTTACAATTCTCAAATTCCAGGCCTGAGCAGGAATGCTGTGAGTGCACTTGCTCACAAGGATGTGGCAGTTCTTGTACACACCAATGTACAGCCATGCCTGGGCTGGCAGCTCTGTTCCACCAGGACTGGCTTCATCACATAAGGCTTACCAGATAAATTCAAACCTGGCAGCTTTGTCCAAATTTTTGGATCACAGTTTAGTAACACTTACTGGTTGCCTGTCACCCCTGAACCAGACATTAGTCTAAGACTCTCATGCATTTTGCCTGACAGGGCATGAACCACTTAAAAGACATTATAGTGCTTTCTAATTTAAGTAATTTGAAGCATCTGGCTTTGAAGAGAGTTGGATCTCAACAAAACCAATTTAATGGAGACTCAAAGGTGGTTGCATTCACTACAAAAGATGAACTCCCCTTCAGGCATCCCCACAGCCCTGGAAGCTGTGGGAGCACAGCCCAATCACCCAAGGATCTCCCTAGCTTTTTGGGTAGGTTCTGCCACATTAACCAAAACCTGCACCACCTTCAGCAGACTGTGGTGTAAGTTTACCCCCAAATTATTCCTTCCCACAAAGCTCCAGAGCTGCAATTGATAGAATTCAGCACTAGCACCTGGGAGTGACAGAGACACCAAAGGAACAGGACACTGATGTGACCAGGCAGGTATTCCCCTCAAACCAGTAAACTACAGTATCTAGCTGAGGTTAGCAGAACATTCTTCATGATAACAAAAAACCCCTCTCCATGACTGTATTACACAAGAAGAGAAGTTCTTATTAATTTTTCCTAACACCAAGTACACATCTTACTTCTGTGAAACTACTGGGAGCCTGGAAGAGGAAAGCAAGATCTCTGGAAGCAATCTTCAAGGTTTCTGCTCCATAGCTCCCTGCAGCAGCATGCATGGAAAAACTGCATGCACTCTGTAGACAGTGGTAACCCAGCAACATCCATGGGATTTTCTGCCTGCTGAACCAACCCAACAGAGCACATGGCAGCAGTTCCAGGGCAGCAGCAGAGCCAGCACATAAATAAGGAGCCTGCAAGTCCATTTGTAAGGTGTGAGCACAGAGTCATGCCACTCTATGCTAGCATTTTTTGGAGCCTGAAGGGGACAAAAAAGGCACAAACCAGGAGAAGACAGCCTGGCAGTCCTGTTTACTTTAGAGAAAGGTTGCCTTGGCTCCTGGCCATTGCTCTGTGCCACCCTTCTCCACCCTGATAACGCACAAAGCCAGCAGCCGCCAGCTCACTGATAACTCCCTCCTCCTTTCACCCTCCCCCCCCATTCTGTACCTTTTGACACGTGAAAGAGGAGCATTTTCTGGAATTAAAGCAAACCTTAATAGCTAGAGGAGTACAATTGTTAGTCTGATGAAATTGCTGGATCTGAGCGCAAAGGTGACCATTTTTAACCATGGGTTTATTCAGTGCCTGGGTTTACAAAACCCCTAATGACCTTTTAGTGCTACACATTTTGTTTCCTGAAGATTAGACACTGACAATTCTACCAACACAGGATTAACCATCCTAGCATCTCTCTACAAATGGAAGAAGTCCCTTTCACATCCTATAGCTGCCACCTCTATAATCCATAGCTACTTATTCTGCTTTTTAAGTAGGGAGTGTATCAGGTGCTGAACCTGTTTATAGCTATTCCTATCCTGTAGGGTAAAGGTTTGGCTTCTTGGGGTAAAACTGAGCTCAGAGTATCTCAGGCATTTTAGTTTCAGGCCAAATATTCACCTTTCCTGCCATTAGACAATAAAGTGGATTTTTTAAATTACTTTTTTTTTTCTTTTTCCCAGTCTTAGATTCCTATACCTCAAAACCTGGGCAGCTAATACAGTGTAGCAGGGAAAGCCTGTCGTTGTAGAGGCTGTTGGAAAGCAAAAGGACAATGAAGTTCATTATAAATCTATACTGAACTAGTCAGCACCAGAAAAAAGCCTGAGATAGCAAGAAACTTAAGACTGCTCTTCTCACCCTCCTTTTATGTAGTGTAGGCTGCTGGGCACTCTCACTTAGTCAGCTTAGTGACACTGAGCTTGGCTCCTGCTTTGAGCTACTTTAAATGGATGTCCCGTTCCTTCTCTTCATTTGGGAGAATGCAGCAAGTTTCACAATTTGGCTTCTTGCTGCTTCCAAAGCATTCCAGTGTCTGTGTGATGTTACATAATTGTTTCTGGCTGAAAAGCACCCAGCTCATTCTGGGCCAAACTCTGCATACCTTCCTGACACAGCCTCATGTCTAGAGGGACTATAACTCACAAACTCGGTCAGTGTGGCTCTTACTGGTTCCAGGCTGCAAGGCTCAAACAGGTTTTAAGTGAGCAAATGAAAAAGCAAAGATACATTTAGCAAGACAAGGACACCCAGTGATCCTCAGAGAAATAAAAAGCCGGGTTACATCAGCCATCTGCAGCCAGCTCTCCCTGTAACAGCCATGAGATTTTGCTAAAGTAAGAATCACCAAGTGTGGCCTGAACACATGGTGAGAGAGTGAACTCTCTCATAGGGAGAGTTCAGGAGAGCAATGCAGTTGGGGTATAATTAAAAGAGGTACCACAACACTCCGCTTTCTAACAATTCTAACACAGATGCAACAAGTTTTCTTCAGCTTAATTTCCTCATCAACTCGTTTCACCAGTTTAATATTTAATTAATTAGTACTTCTTTTAAAAAAAGCAGAGATCTTGACAGCTTTTACATTTTATACTTTCCTACAAGTTTCAGAAGTTGTTCTCTCCTTGCATCATCACTCTTACATGTCAGGCCAGTTACCTCCCAAACACAATTAAACTATGTGGAAAAAAATTCAACTCTGTGGTATGTAATAACACCTTTCTGAAAACACCCCTGTGATACTCAGAAACTGATATTAGTGTACACCAGACAGAGCTCTCTGTACTTATTTGAAGCCTTCTTACCTTTAGCAGCAGGTCTGATGAGAGGTGGGATCTTTATGAAAGTGATTGTACAGTCAGGAGAGCCAACCAAACTACAAGCCTCTCTCTGCTCTAAGACAGCTGTTTAAATATAGTAGGCAACCAGAAGCAAGAGAGGAGAGGAGGAGCCAAAATGCCTGGAGGTGGAGCGAGGAAAATACTAATAAGCATGAGTCAGCGGGAACATTTCCCTTCCCAGCTCCTGAATGAATGGTGTAGAGAAAGTTCCTTAGTAATGTTCAGCTGACTGTGTGACTACAGCAAAAGCAGGCTTACAGGAACCGTGCCTGTCAGAAGTCCTGCACTTAACAAATATTTCCTTTTTTAACCCTCAGGACATCACAGATATATAGTGGGTCTGAAAATATTGATTTCAGTTTGGCTTTCTTTTTCTTCAATGAGATAAAGTGTTATAAGCCTTTTGCACAGTAGCAGTAAAATGGGTCAAACTGCTTCCATAAAACTTAGAACCCACCAGGGATTTCATCCAAGGTGTCTTACTTAATTCAGGGAATAATCGATCTGGCTCGCTAAATTTAAATTGCCTTTCACAAATGAAATACCTTTATGCCAAAGTGTTCAGTTCAAGCAGTAAGTGCAGAACGTGCTTATCTCTGAGGCCATCTGTTTGGAAACCACAATTTCCAGGAAATCAGGACTGCTGATACGCAGTTAAGATGCATACTTTCATTCATGTGATCTAAAAGATACAAGCAGTTCATGAGAAGGATTTCTCTACTCTCACAACCCCCATCAGAGCAGAATACTTAATACAATACTTTATTTTAGTTGCATCAGAATAAGTTGTTTTAATAAATGTGAAGCCATTGTTTCATTCCAAGTTTAGTTACCAGTCAATCCTTTGAAACATCTGACTCAGTAAATGTTGTCAGACTGAAGAGGGGTGGGAGGGGAGAGGGGTAAAGACTCTTTCAAGTTTCCTGGGCCCTTATCCAAGGTAGCATTTGCACAGAGCTCTTAAATAACTCATACTGATTTTTTGACAGCAAAGGCTCTTATATGCATTATTCAGATATTTATTGGCCTGTAACCAAGGTGTCCATGTCAGTCATGGTAAAATTAAGCTTTCAGAAAAAATAAGGCATTTGTTTGCTTAGGTGATTTAAGGCTGCCCTGTTACTTGGTTTTTCAAATCTGTCTTCAACATATTGCAGCATAGTGTGTCAAACATTGTAGAACAAAGATGTTCAAGTCCATACTTGCTGATACCATAGATACAAGACAAAACCACATATGATGCTTTGGCTGGCTATGTAATAAGGAAAACAAGGAATACTTCCTATGTGTGCAAAGCTGCAGAAATAAAGTTGCCCTTTCTAAAAAATAGCAGATCCTGTCCATGTCCTACTAGAATTTATAAAACTAGAATCGCTATTACCTTTGCAAATAAAGCCAGGATGTCTTTACAAAACCACAAGCTCTATCATCGTTTTGTGCACAGCACAATTCTTTACAGGAAAATGTTCATGTACAATAACCCACTGTCCTTTATTTGCTTGCACAATAAGACCACTGAACATTGCAATTTGGGGGCTTCTTTTTTATTGATATCCCAAGAAACACATCCCACAGAACAGACATATAGCAAAGTAACTGTTTCTCCTTGTGTACCTTGACTGCAAACAAATGATTCAGCCCAACTCTTTGGATAAATTTTCCAGAAGGAGAAGTAATTGAGCAATCTATAGTTGGCCTTGCAGATAGCCCTTGACCTACAAACTCATGCAATTCATTTCTATTTTTTTCCTGAATTGACAAAGCAAATGTTGGTGCACAGATTTAAGGACGAAGCCATAACACTGTACTGGGAATACTTTGCACTCAAACCAACCCCTGTTTCCTTAGAAAGAAATATCCTTGTTACCTGTTGACTTTTCAGCTCAGGTTATGTAAGTTCTACCTGCCCATCTCTTACTCATGAAACCTGTCAGATAGCCCTGATGCTGCTGTCTCCTGATTTGGGGGAGCTTAAGCTCTGGTGTCAGAATTCATTGCTGCTGAGAGCTCATGGCAGAACCTTTCCTACAGCACCTCTCCAGCACCCACCCTTCCCTCTAGCCAGCCTTAAGGTGTTCCAGTCTCTGTGCTAAATTATCCTGACAAACTACATTGTTTCACTCATTGAACTTCATGTTCTGTTGGTTTTTCATAATGAGAGGAACATTCCCAGTGTGATCCTCCATGAGTCACAGTAGTGCTTTGATGCTTTGGTGTTTCTCTCAATTATAGTAAAACAGAAATCTAAAATTCTGCATGTTTTCTGCCTAAGAGAATATTAAGTGTTCCATTCACTCACTCACACACAGAATGCACATCATTTAATCTAAGACAGAATACAAAACCAAGTGTTGGAAAATCTGATCAAGTATTTTGCTTCCATATGGTCTCTGTGCAGAACCGAAAACCCAGCTTCACTTTGTTGCTGCCTAAAGCATCTCCACCTTTATCACCCAGAAAACTTACACTTAGAGCTATATGTCAGCTTATGTACCAAAACTAGGACCCATATATGTAATGATAATAAAGGGTTTGACATCAATACTGTGACAGTTTACCTGGTTTCTTTTTGCTATAACTAAGAAAACCTATGTTTGTCACCAACACCACAGCCCCGATCACATCAGCAAGATGTTCCTTGTAAATGTGGTAGCACTCTCCAGTCAGAAGCAGCAAGTTGTGGCCATATCACCTCCGAGAGCAGTTGGATGTCTGAGATATGTGACTTGCTCTGCTAAATGACAGAGGTAAAAAAGCCTGGGAAATCCCAGACAATTGCTAGGTCTGACAGAAAAAGCAGCTTAGGTAACTCTGCAAATATGAGACCCAGTTCTGCTCTCAGTTAAACTTGTGACTTCCTACATGTGTTTGTGCTTTCACATGGCTTCCTCTAAAGAAAGATTTGGCCCAAACCACGTGTCCCAACTTTCCCATGTCCCTGCCAAGGCCATATCTGTTCTGTGTTCATACCTCTCTTTGCACTGTTTAGGCAGCTGGGTCCAAGGGAAGAGAAGTAAAGGTTCATTGCACCCTTTTGTTGTTCACAGGAATGTTGACCTCCCAGTCACACAAATGATTGAAACAGTTTTGTCTTAGAAACTTGCAAAATTGTTTCAGGAAAGTAAAAAGGAAAACCTCATATTTTAGTGGAACTATTTTAAGATGGTGATTTTTGCTTTTCCCTGCTTTCAATTCATTACCTTGACATCATTCCCTGTCTGTTCGAAGAGGATTGTCCTCCTAAAGCAATGAGATGAAACCAAAGATTCTCACCTCCCTACACTGGCCAGGGACATCAGCCACTTCCACTGCTTTATCTTAAAAAGAACTGCTAAGAAATAAACTTGGGGAGGTGGCAATCAATCACACTACCCAGGAGGGCCATGAAGCTCTACTGTCTGTATTCAGTCATCCCTTGGCTGCTCTGCAGCAAGGACCTGTGCACAGACACTGTGTGTTCCCTAGTGCCCAGTGCCAGTGCCTTACTGGGACATTCCACACCTCCCATCTGTCCAGGCTTCCAGAGCAATAACAGAGGGCACTGGCAGTGGCCAAGAGAGTCCCTATAAGCACACCCTGAAAGAGACATTCCCAGTACTTGGGAATATTGGGAGGCAACAGTGGATACTTTGTGAGAATAGTTCACGTGTGAAGTATCCGTGTAGAGAAGTAGTAGAGTGCCAAGTGGCTGTGCAGGCTTTTCCTTAGAAAATGGTCCAGGATCACCATTTCCCTGCTCAGATGGCTGGATGGTAGCCAAAGCTAGGGTGCTTTCTACTTCCCAGCACTCATGCTTCCTTTCAAAAACTAGTAGGATGCAAAGAGGTGCAGCCCTTAGGCTCCAGGAACCACAGCCATACGTGTTTCCCAGGACTGGATCTTTGCAGATTCTTGTTCCCCAAAAGCCACATGCAGAGGAAAGCTCAGCTCATGAGCTCTGCTCTCAGACCTCCATCATCCTCCCCTCAGCATTGATGTTTTGGGGAAAGAGTAAACACACGCACTTTCATGTCAAAAACCAGCAGCCATGACCTAGTCAAAGATTAAACTACACATGAAACTGGTTGGGAATTTTCCTCTTATCTAAATGTCAATACATTCAAAATATTTACATGAGTTCTGGAGAGCTGCATCATTTGAAGATACAGCCTTTAGCTCCATCTGTCTTACAGACATTGTTATTATGTTCTTTTAGTCTACATGGGCATTTAGCAACTGATTAATTCAATAAGCTGCTGTAGAATACTATGGTGTGTGCATATGTCCCAAAGCACAAAATATTCTACAAAAGTTAGTGTTCATTGTTTCTTGTGTGGAATAACTAATAGAGAATAAAACTAGAAATAGTAGGTACAGCTGAACTGTGAGCACTGGGCATCTTCTCTGTGCATACTTTCCCTTAGGGCAAAACTGTAGTTTCCAAATACAAGTGAGTAATTCAAAGATGGAAAAGGAGCATGTGATGCTATGAGCTCATTTAACTCAGTAACACAAACTTTCATAAATAGGGTTGCAGCATGCCTTTGGAGTTTCTTGGATTCATTTCTTTGCCACAGCTTAAGTAATTTTGCAGCTCTTTAACTCAACTTGAGTTTTCTCTACTTTACCAAGAATCACTTAATCAAGATAAAGGATTTTGTAGCATTCCTGAAAGGCTTTGAAACATGTACAGCTAAGGGCACCCAGAGCTACCCAGCCAGCATGTTCAATTTCATCAAAGAAAAATAAGATTTTCTGCAGCAGGGCACAATAGTTTTTAGCTGTGAAGGTTTAGAAATGGACTGGACTAGAGTTATCCTGCAGCTTCCTACCCTCAGGGTTCATTTTCATCTTCCTCTTAAGCACCTGATTCTATCAGAGGTAACAGTTGCTTGGATCCAGGTTAGCCTGTCTGATATTCCCAACTTGCAACATTTCCTTTCTGCCATAACTTTAAAAGTCTAAGTGTTTTTTGCACACAAGTCCTTTCTTCCTGAGACCCTAAAAGGTCAATTGAGGTGATATTTTCATAGACCCCATTTCCCTTCACAGTTGCTCCAACACCGACGGCCAAGAGTGAAATTTAAAGTCCTCTGGGACTATTCTGTATAAAACTAGGTGAACCAGTATCTTTTACAAAGACAATCTTGTCACTTAGTCACAATATAGCAATAATGCATTGAAGTGTAACAAAACGATTTCAGAGGTCAGGGTTTCTCACTTGTAATTGACAGCTGTTTCTAGACTAGCTTAAGGTGATTGGAACACGAAATGAGCTGTTACTTCCTGTATGTAAACAGAATGTCCTATTTTAAAAAACACATGCATATATTCTGGGGTCATTTCTGTGTCATAAAAACATAAAAAATATTCACTATGAGGTCTGAAAAGATTTTGCTCAGTGGATTTACAGGTAAGAAAGAGGCAGGACTTCTGCAGAAGAATAAAGCCATTCAGTAACTAATTCCCCAAAGCATTTGCTTTAGAAATACATTGCAATTTGTGTAATTCCACATTTAACTCACAGACACTCCTTTTCGCACATGTCAAAGCTTAAAGCTGAACATAGGTCAGTGAAACAACTGTGTGGTGCTGTCAATATACATACTCAGCTTGTACCAGATTAAAATCCAATATCCCCAAGATCTTTTTCAAGTTGTACTTCTGTTTTTGCAGAAATTTCACTAGAGACATCTTCCTTGTTTCACGTCCCGAGCTACTCTACAAAAAACTTACAATTTCTGTTTCAGGTGTATTTTTGCTTGCATTACTTTAGTTCATGTTCTGTTGTTACTGTTGGTTGGTTGGTTGGGTTGGGTTTTTTTGTGATGGCTTTTTTTTTTTTTTTAGTGTGCTTTATTTTTTTGTCTATCAAGCACTTATTTCTCGAGTAGAGATGAGAGACTCTAGATTAGTCTTACACCCTTGTCAATAATTATTTTATCAAGAGAAATAACTTATTTTTAATCCAGTCACATTTTTGGCAGCTGTCAAGCCAGCTGCAGTTTTTATTTTTTCCACAGAGGAGTCATCTCAAGCGCAGATGAAAAGGAGGAGGTGTTTCTCGTTGCCTGGTCAATATTTGTCTTGATTGTGAAAATGCTAAGTTTGAATCATCAAGCAAAACCTCTGCCAAAGAGCCTGGGGATTGTAATATTAAGTGACCCTTTACCTCAAGGCTGAAGCCGCACAGCAGTGCTGTGACAGAGAAGTACCTGACTGGCTCTGCTTATCAGCCCAGACTGAAATGTGCTTGGCAGGGCAGAAAGAGGTGGCACCAAGGTGACCAAAGCGTGGGCTATCTTTGGTATCTGTCCCTGGAAGCCCTGACTGGGGCATTATCTGGGGCCCTTTTTTTCACTCCTGCCACCCTGCAGGGTAACATTCAGGGCTGTCAGCAATAACTGCAGATCAGAGCTATTGTGCCGTGTCACAGGAAACCTGTGACCTTGTCCCTGCTGCTGCAGTTCCCTGTGCCTGAACGCGTGCCTGAGCTGCCACACTGGGTAACCAGAGCTCCCTGTACCTGCTCTGCCTCTTGGGACATGCACAGATCAGGCCAGAAGGACCCCAAAGGTCCATCCAACCTGGTATCCCACCCTCGGCAGTGGCCATTAGCAGTCACCCACAGGAGAGAACAGGACAACTATGTGATGCTTGTCTTTTGTCTTCCCCTGCCTCCAGGTATTTGCAGCTGAGCCAACTGGCTGAAGTCTAATGAGGTTTGTTCTCTTGCTAGTTCCTTCCATCTATTTTCATCTAATTCCCAGTAATTTCCCATGTGGCCTCTAGTACCTGTACTAAAGAGAAATTACACAACTGATCCCTCTCCACAGCATCATATTTATACATTTCTATTATATTTCTCCCAGCCTTCTGACTTATTCCCAGTACAGAAATTGTTCCACACCCCATACTAACCTGGTTTACCCTCTCCAGATGCTAATCTCATACGCTGAGATGAGAAAAACAACATGTAATCCAGCAATCTAAGCATAGATGAACCATGGGTTTATGCATCAACTGTCTGGTTTGGCCTTCATCCTTTCCTAGCCCTTAATTTGCTTCACCATCAGTTAGCACTGAGCTGACAGTTCCACGGGACTATTTATCTTGACCTTAGGTTCAAGTTCAGGCTTGTCCCTACCCTGACTGATCTTCCTTGCCTGGACCTGTGCCAGAGCACGAGAAAACTCACAGGAATTGTGCAAAAGTGTGAAGTAATAGGACAGTACAAAAGCATTGCAGGGATTTTTCTTCAGACCAATGCAGTCATCCACATGCCAGATAAAAAGCAAAGTGGCAAGCCTTGGAGACTTTCTGGGTACTCCCTGTTCACAAAGAAACCTCAACAAAATAACTGAAGGGCATATATGTGGGGAAAAGCATGTTCTCACCTGGTACCTCAGGAGGGATGTGGCCTTAGGTAAACACAGTAAAGAAGCTCAAAGAGCTCTTATTGCACTCCATCCCCTGGCCTGATCTTGATCTGCTCTTATCCTCTCACCTAAATAAAGCATTCATGAGGTGCTTATGCAAAGTCTCTTTTCTAGGTTTGCCTCAGGAGTGGCTGTTATTCACACACATCTGAAAGAGACAAAGTACAGGCACCACCAGTGAGGGTAATGAACCTTCCCTCACCTGGAATGGACACAATGAACATAAAGCAGCACAAAGGTAATGTCCAGGACTTCTAAAAGTCTCCCTATGCTTATTGTACCTGGGAAACAGAGACAAGACTCTCGGGCCTGGGAAAACAAAGCTTCTCTGTCTGCTACCCACACTGCAGTGCTAACCCCTCTTGATGCTCTACCACTGTGTACCTGAGTACACCTGACACTTCATTCAACTCATCAGTGCAGTCTGTCAATAAAAATATCAACCATGAGGTCAATTATTATGTTAGTCATTGGTCTCAAGAGAGAATGAGACAAAAGTAACTTTAGAAAATAATTTTAGTTGCACTTATTTATAGAATTGTGCAAGCTTGCCATACATACCTCCATTTTTTCTGAAATTTTACACCTTTGAATGTGTTATTAATACAAACTATTACAATGGAACACAATTTTAATAAATGCCTCTTTTTTTTTTTTAGTTTCCCATAAAGCCTTGCTAGAGGACTTTGAGTCCCACTCAGCTTTGCAGTGCTTTCATATTTTGCAAATGACGTGCATTCAGCATAAAGCCTTGATGGCTTTCTCCTTGTTCTGACATTTGGGAAAGCGTAAACAAACTTGCCCAGCTGTCACCATGCTGCTGTTAGTGTTGGAATACAATAAAAGCTGGAGTGTCATTACTGAGCTGCATCCTGAGAGCGCACTCAGCTTGCACCGTTCACCTCAAATACACAAAAGTGTAGCAAAAAAAGAAAAACATCCAATCAAATAACCAAGTGGCACACAAATGAACATGTAATAGCAGAAATCCTCTTACAAAACAATAACAGAATTAAATAACATAAGGAACAGCTCTAATCTTAACAGGGTGTGAATCTGTCCCATCTGACTCACGTTTAGGTAAGACTGGTTATCAAACAAATGCTTTTAATGGTTTAAAGACAGAGAAACAGTTCAGAGATTAAATGTCTGCTTATTAATTGCTGTAACAGAGGCAAGAAATGAACCCATATCTCCTGGCTTGTGCTTCAGCCACGGGGCTGCTCTAGGACAAAAATGATCCAGATTTCTCGTGCTCCAGGCAACCAACCTGTGTCACACCCTTCTGTGCCTGATCACAAGTACTGAGCCTCCCATTAAAAACTGCTAATCTTTCTAATTCCACAGAGTAAGTGATTTACAATAGTTATTTACAATACAGATTCATTTTTAGTTATAGCACATGATCCCCCAGGAATTAATTCCCATTTGCAAGCTCTCAGTGGGTTTGTCTTGGGCCCAGACATCTGTCAGTCCCCTCAGCCATGCGGCACCCTGGAACACACCCAAGCTCTGTTCAGGCATGTTCTGTACACGGGCATCTCTTCTGCTGCAGTGGCTAAACCCTCCAGCATCACTAGGCTGGAGTGCACCTCAGAGCACTCAGTGGTTCTTGCCAAAACTCCCAACAACCCCTGTGCCTCTATAGGCACAGTCTGTGATACAGATATTCCTGCATCTTTATATCTACGTTGTTTCGCAGTTTCACATCTCTCCAAGATGTTGCAATTTCCTACTGAACTGCAGTTTCTACAGAAAATTGGCATATTTTCCAATATACAAGCATTTATTTCCTAGTATATATGTGACTAGCTAAAACAAGTAGTCTGTTTCAGCGTATTTGTTGGACTTTGTGTTAAAACTCTTTGTATGCTGCATTTATCCTAGAGGCATGCTTGTCTCACAGCTTCTGATCTTATCTTCAGCCTATACTGAGAAATTACTTCCGTGAACTTTGGAAGGTCAACTTGTTAAACATCTATCCACTCTCCCCTACTCTTTCTAATCACTTAGAAATAATAATTAACTTAATTTTCTGAGATGGGGATGACTACTCTACTACCCAATTGGTGTTATGTATTTCAGATGACTCATATACGGCAACTATGCTGCCTCCAAGGGCTTTTCCCTACAAAAATTCCTCACTGAAACTTGCCAATTTTTTTTCGTGTTCCTTATTTCTTCATCCAAGAAGCAACATTCTTCTCTAAAACTTGCAAAAGATGGCTTCATGCCATGGTACAGGTATAAGCTCGTCAAAAGTAACACAGCACAAAGCAGAGAGCTTGCATTTGGGACTCTGCTGGGAATTGAAACAACTAAGTCAGGCAAAATTCCATGTCAAACCTTTCCTGCCTGACATCAACTCCAGTTTTCTATAGATCCCGCCAAAGTCTTTGGAAATCAGTTGCCCAATACCTCTTTGGGAATAATACTGCCATAGCCACTGGTGCAGAACGGATATTTCAGCAACTTGCTGAAGGAGTGTTTGATGCATCACCAGCATGTGCCTGCACAGGAAGGCAGTTTCACTAGGTACAGCTGCCAGGGGGGAGAAAAAGAGCCTGGGGCAAACAAACCCATCTCTCCAGCTGATTAGGTGCAATAACTCCTTGGAGGAATCTTGCTGGTTTCAGCAGCCACCAGCTTCCGCCAGCAGACAGAGGTGCCACACAGCACATCCTGTTCCACAGAACACTGCTCACCACTGAGTCACTCTAAAACCGGGAAACACAGATTGTGCTGTCTTGCATTTGAATGTCACCACCCCACATCTCCAGAGATGCCTTCCTGGCTACTGAGGAAATCACCTGCTGGGAGACCAGCGTGTCCCACCTCCCTCTAACTTGTACAAAACCTTGCTGGTTTATGTAACCTTACAATCACCAGGCTGTTTTGAAAGAACTGCAAAACATACAAGAAGTATCTGAGCAATGCATGAAAACAAGCCTGAATTTCAACTTTACAGAGTTTCATTATAACAATCTAGTATCGGGTATCACAAAGGAGCTCATTCTGGCTGAGTATCAGTGATGGATGAAAGGGAATTTGTTAGCTGAGATACCATAAGATAGTTGCCAGCATTGCATACAACATTACCCAGTTAGTTCCTTACATTTGTCACAAAAACTAGGATCATTTTCTGACAGGTTTCATTCACTGTTGAGCAAGGCAGGCAGTCTGTAAGGGGTAAAACAATAAAGTTTTTCAGCTTGTAAATACAGCTCATACATGTTAATGACTCACTTCAATCTCCTCATCTGAAACACTAACAAGAGGGAGGCTGTTGGTGGATAAGGTGTCTGTCAACATCACTAAAACCTTACTTTTGGAACACCTTGTGGTTTTTGCTTTTAAAAGGGGTCTGAGCCAAATCACGCCACACTAAACAGAAAGGCCTGTCGAAGCAAAGGTAAACATTCCAACTAGCTTCAAGGGCATTTGGATTAGCCTTCCTGTCTAATTGATATATCATGATGTTTTTGTAATATAGGAAAAAGTACAAAGTTTGTCCATGCAACAAAGCTGTAATCTCACAGTTTTAGGAAGAAACCTGGTAAAGCCAAGATTAATCAAACTAGGATCCAATTACTGCTTTTATAGTAGGACTTTACATTTTCCTAGATAACATACTTGAGTTTCTAAGCATGGAATAAAACAGATTAATATTAAAAATGGGCATAAGTCTTTTCTAGAGCTTTAAGCTAAACTGGCTTCTCTCCATCCTACATGAAACTTTTTAAGTTTCACCCAGAAATTTTTAAGTTTCCACCAGAAACTTTTTAAACATCCTCCAGAAACTCTATAAGCCCATGTACAGAGGTAAAACACAGTAACACTAACCAGATAAAAAAGTACAACCTACACATCTGTGGATTGCCAGTCACCCTCTCCATTTCTTATGGATGTACTCCTAGCCTGTCCTGAAATAACCTCTTCAGACACTTCTCAGAAACCAAGAGAACTAAAACAAGGTGGACAACTGCTCACACAGTAAACACACAGCCCTACATGATGCAAGAATATTAAATGCTTGTGCAAAACATTGAGTTAATAAATAAAACCAAACAGATTATAGAAACCTCAGTGTGGTCGCAGCTGTATTTATGGTAGCAGCTTCTCTAAGTTATAGCTGCAAGTCTTTTTTTCCTCTGACTAACAGCAGCAGCACAAATAATTCAGAGTTGATCTTAGCAGTCTGCTTCAGTCCACCACATGCTGTGTCCATTTGTCTGCAAACAGACATTCAGAGATCCCTTTTGTGCTTTTGAAACATCTTCAGCTGCTCTTTAAATTCCCTAACTGCTGCTGAAAGCAGCACAGATGGACTCTAATTTCTCCACTTTAGTATCTGCACATTTTTAGCCCCTTACAAAGGAAGGGCAGGCAACTTCTGACATGCCAGTTTGAGACTGGCAGGTACTTTTTTAACCTTTCACCTCCAGGGTTCTATTCATGCTGACAAAACTGGGATGCTGCCCTCACTCATGCTGATAAGACCATACTGATCAGTTGTGTTCTGTCTGGCTTCCTCCTCCCTGATTCATTAAAAGCCAGCAAGCTCCATTTATCTTTACCCGTATTCTAACTGCCACATTCAGGGTGTTTTATTAGCTTAAAAAAATATATATGCAAAAAGGCCTGGAAAAAACTTGTGTAAGGCAAGTCAGGTAAGAAGTTCAGCTGCAAGTACTGCTGAACTCAATAAAGACAACAGTATTCACAGTTTTGCAATCACATTCCCCTTGTTTCCAAGTTCAGTTTCACTACATAATCAAAGATGAAAAACTCCTATCCAAGAATTCAAAAATGGAATGGGTCTGTTACTTTGCAAAGGCATCCAGCTTTCCAAGACAGTGAACAGTATCAGAGCAGAAACATGGGCACCTGCTCTGCCCAGGGCCGTGGTCTCTCAGTGACCTGTGCACCCTCAGCAAGACCAGCACTAAGTCATGAGAGGGCTAAAAAGGCTTTTGTCCTTGTCAGGGGTCAGCTCATTATAACTGCCTGAATATTTTCTACTCACTGTCCAGCACTCAAACTACTACAGTCACCTTACAGGAGCAGAAGGAGCTTTGCTTCTGTCTGCCTGTCTTCCAGAGCACTTTTCAGCTATACCTAGATATTAAAAGTGTTAATTTAAACTCTGAATGTGATTTTAAAAGCAATGGGCAGAAAGATTTAGAAGTCCTAGGTCTTGACAAAATCACTTTAGCATAAAGAGTTACTTCCTGATCTCTTTCTACAACGTGGAAAGATGCAGAGAAGTAACAGAAGACTTTTGAATCTATGTGAAAGGAAGAGTTTACATTTTTAGTTGGCATTACTTTGCAGATAAAAACAACCTAGATGGTTATTTCCAGACTCGAATGACATTTTATAAGTCACTTGAATTCTCTAAATTTCCTGTCCTCTGATTGCAGTTCTATTCCATGGGCAGGGAATATTTTTCACAGTGTGTTTGTACAGCACTGAGAAAAACGAGATCACATCCCCTTTAACAGCTTCAAGAGCTAACACAAACAGTTTAAGCAGATCATTTCTACAGACACATAATGAAGAACATCTGATTTTTTTACCACATAATTAGAGGCCTTTTTCAAAAATTACTCATTCCTCTGGATGAGTAATCTGAAAATCTCAGCACTTGGTATATTAACACCACAAAAGAAACTGCATATTCCAGAATTATATAGTCATGGTTTCTTTTAAAGATATATACAGTTACATTAGTATTGCATCAGTAAGATACATTACTCCATAAAAATACTGCCTCTCTTCCAGTGGTATTTCATTGTCATCCCTCTAAACCCAGCATGGTCCTTGTGAGCTCCAGCTGACACACTCAGAAGACTGACACGTGTGTCGAGTGGCCTGCAGCCATACCTCCTGCAGCTTTTATCTCATACAGCTTCACAACAGGACTGACCAAGCCTTATTTAGATGCAATTTCCAAGAAAAACAGCGTCACAACCATAAAAGCTGAGCAGGATGAGATGACAGAGTGTGACCACATCCAGAGGGTTGGTACCTGGGGATGCAGATGTCCACCCTGATTCCAGACTTTAGGACACTGAAATAGCAAAAGCAGCACGTTACAAATTGAGCATCTGGTTTTAGGTAGTGAAGAGATTCCATGAGGATACTTGAAGTGGAAGGTCATCTTGTGGAAGGTCAGTCTGAGTTCCTGGGAGGCATCAGCAACCAAAAGAACTAGTGAAGGCATTTTAAGTCCAGTTACAAGAGAAACTCAGATATAGTATCATGGTCCAATTCAGATTTTATCATTACAGCCTGAGGAATTAGGAAAATACAGCAACATTCAATGAGATGCTGGCTCTCTCTCCAGTGTTGTTTGCATTATAGATACGTAAATATTGTGAAGATAGTCTACTGAGCCCGGCTGAATCAGAAACCATTCCACTGCAGCCAAAAGAGCTAACCCCCTCCCCAAAACAATGGATGGTGTGAAGAGAGTTCTAGAGTGCTATGGGGTGCTTTCTGGAAGACAGGTACTATGTAGGAGAACTAGCATTTGAAATAATATAAATAATATAGCTACAGCAGACAGAACAAATCCTGTGCCCACACTACACCACAATGTTCCCAAGAAAGCACCAATGCAGGACCTGACTACAGCATGAATAGTACACTCAACTCCAGCCCATACAGCATGAGTGCAAGCAAGAAAAGCAATTAAAGTTACAAGTAAAAAAATTTACAGAGACAACAGTAATGTTCCAGATTTTTTTTTTACCATGTCTGCTTTTCTGTAGTACAGGACATAACACTTTGTAACATTCCAGCTCAATATCAGGAGTGTTCATTTCTGGGTGATATCACTGTTGTTTATGCACAGTAGTAATGCTGTTGTGATTCCCAAATATAAACATACACACACCACTCCAAAGGTAACTAACTAGTTTACCTCAGACACTAAGGCAATACTAGAAAGATCAGCATGTTTTACTCATATGCATCTTTGTATTATCTCACATTTCACTTCTCAACTACCAGAAATCCTCTGCTTTTTGTCATTACTAAGAGCATCTTTATGCATTATTATACATTATTAAAGATTTGATCTCAAGTCACCTAATTGGGAAAATCCTCAGCTAGTTTCAGAGATTACACATTGCCAGATGTTATGGATTCCAGTATTATCAGTACTTTGAGAATCACTGAAAAAATTGTTTTTAAAAATAGCCCAAAAGCAAACTTGAGTGCTGTCATAAGGCATTCTCAGTCAAAAACACAGGCAAGAGTTTCAAGTTCCTAACACTTCACACTTCCAGATTTTTGGCAGAAGAATACAATTAGAAAATCAAAACTTTGTTCACAACGTCTGCCTAACATTGCTTCAAAGATTAACCAGAGTGTTCACATAGAAAAGAAGGGTTTGTCTCACCTATGTTAATAGTACTGCACTCAGTGCAACTGACAGCAACTCTAACACTGCTATCTAAGGCTTGATTTCAGCTCCTGTGATCTGGAATGAAAACTTATTTATAGAGAAGATCACTCAGCAGAAGATTCAGATCCAATTACTCTGTCACAGATTATGTCACTACTATAAAATTCCAGATGAGTTTCAAGAGCTATTTGACATATATTTATTTGACCTATATTTGATCTTGTATTATAATGCTTTAAAAAACCCCATTAAAGTAACTTGCTTTTAATTAAAGTTTATGTGTAAAAATCAAGTCAGCATTGCAGTTAAAATGAAGAAGCCTTGGCACTGAGAGGAAGCAAATACCTCCTTGTGCTCCTGCAGTGAATGTAATCTCATTGTACATGTCCATACCCATTGTGAACAACCTTAAAAACCCAACCCAGAAATCATTTCTATAAACTATGTTCCACTGTAACCCCCAAAGCAATGCTGAAATTAAGAAAAGGATTCTCAGAACAAGATTTAATAATGCAAACCATCATCAACAGAAAAAGCTAAGACATTCTATTTGTTCACCTTTCCTGTCACTGGTTTTGCATCCTACCCACTCTCTGCCTTCAGTTGTATCAACACTCTGTTTCTTGTGACAGTCATTTAGAATCAGGAGCAAACACCTTTTTAAAAAGAAAACCTTGTTTACATCTTCTCTAAGGCAGTGAACAGCAATTAACTTTGTTCTGTGGCTCCAATGACAATATCAGTCATCACAGCACAAGCTGGAGTTTTCCTTTGATTTATATCTCATGATTAATACTTCATTGACTCCAACCAGAGTGAGAACAGTAAAATATCAAGGGTGTTCATGAAAATCACTAGTTAGTTGTAAAAATGGTCTTCAAACTTTGCCTGAAGGCCCCTCTGAGCAGGTCAAGGGAGGACAGCCAGGGCCATCTCAAAATCCAGATCATGAGAAAGGCTCATGGTAACGAGGCCACACAGAGGTCAAGCCCAAAATTCAATATGCAGCTCAGCTCTAGTGAGGATAACCAAGGTCAGGTGCTGGCCAGTGACTGATGAACAGGCCCACAGTGACAAGGTCAGGGTGAAAAATATCACTTTCCAGGTCAAGAGCAGCAAGCACCCGTGGCAGGCACAGAAAATAGCACATCCACAGCTCAGGCAGGGCCCAGAGGCTTAAATGGGCTCCTGGGCCCATGGAGATCCCAGATGAGGCTGCCCAGGTTCTGCCCTCAGGTTCTCACAGTTATAAAAGTAAGCCACATCACAACTCCTATCAGTCTGTCCAGGAAGGCAAAGAAATAAATCACTTTGGTAAGACCACCCTAATACTCTAAAACTCATTTTTCCATACCAAAAATAAGCACATTCAGGAGAATGTGGCTAACTTTTCCTCATTTTGCTGTGTGCTGTATGGATAAACAGAAAACTTCCATCTCCATGGTTATTAATGTACTGCCTAAGCTTTTGGTTTTATAAATGCACACATTTATAAATGCATTTGGAAATTTCAAAATGCATTTGGAAAGACTGGCATCTAACTTGGGCTCTCAGGCCCTAACTGAAAGCCCAATAAAATCAGCAAAAATTCATTTATTCACTTTAGTCTGAATCATGCCTCAGAACTCTAAATGAAGCCAAAAGGAAGAGGGAAAGAAGGGGAAGATAAGTTGTGTAAGATTTTCTTGAATAATTTTAGTCCCTAAAATTTTTGTAGCATGAAATAAAAAAAATTTTGGGGTTTAGCAGTGTGGAATTGAGTATTGATTGCTGACCCTTGAAAGCAGCACAGACAACATGGTTTTCAGGAGCAACAGAAGTTGTTGAAGGAATAATTGTGGCAGAGACTAGAGCATGCTGGAGGTGGATTCAGGAGCAATTTAGGGTTTTTAAAATTTCTTTCAGCTCAAATAGATTTAACTATCTCCAGAACAATTCTATATCTAATGGAAAAATTTGGTTATAACAACATGCATAAAGATCAGCTTATCCCAAGTAAGTCAAAGTCAATTTTCTTCTGCATGAAATAAGATCTCTAGTCAGTCCTTTCTGCTGTCCTGCCAGTGCTCTGAACAATGTAATAACTGTAATTTTGGGGTTTAAAATCTTTAACCATAAACTTGACACTGAAGTTCTAAAGTCTGGATTCTGGGACAGGTAAGACAGGTCCTTGAATTGCAGGAGGAGGTTAGCATTCATTACCTCATCACATCACTCTCCTAAAGCAGACAACAGAAAAGCAGAAAACTGGCCTGCTTGGCACAGCAGAACATGGGATCATTCTCTGGGCAAGAGGAGACTGAATTTGGCTGTATAGCTTCCTGTAATAAAACATGCAGAATTCAGTTCCCACGGGTTTTCCACTGACATGTGCTCTGGGCAAAGCAGAGAGCACATGACAAAGCTACCAAACACTAAGAAGATCTCAATTATTCTCAAGAGAAAGAAAATGCCTCAAGCCTCATGTGAGGATGAGCTCTTCCCTATCACCTTGTCTGACCCTCTAAACCTCTTCTGGCACTATGACTTCCTAAGACTCCTTCACTGGCACCTCCAATAATTTCCTTTCTCCCAGCTGCCATACACAGAAGGCAAAAATTCGGGGTAGCAGCAGCAGCAGCAGTGCCCAGGTGCCAAGGGAAGCTCTCTGAGGACCACAACTTCCATAGCCTGGAGTTCCAGGCAAGTCTCACAGGCACTGACTGTCAAGCTCACATGTTTCAAGGTGCCCCAGATGAATTTCTGTTCCTTCTGAGAATTTTCTGCCCATTTAAACCATATTTGCTCTTCTGAAGCCTTAAATAGGCTGCATATCCATTGTTAAGAAATACTTCCCACTTTAATTTGCTGTGAAGGTTTCTCCTTACAACCTCATAATTTGCTTCCATTCATAACAGCAAGGATGTTTACTGTATTAACACAGTAAGATATGCATTAATACATTAATGATATTAATACATTACTGTCTTATTTTCATTTAATTTTACTGACATGGAAGAAAAAAAGCAAAACCTTTCTGACTGAAAGATCATTCAGCAAATAGGAACTTTACCCACCCTTACCTAGCTTCATTTCCTCAGTGGGTTTGTACCTTGAACCTATCAGCTGCCAGAGCAAAAAATTGGACTCTTTGTGGATACACAGTGGAACTGGGGTTTGTAATGCTCTGCTCTCAGCTGCACAATGTACCCACAAGGAGAACATTCCTCCAGGTCCACCAGAACATCCTCAGAAAGTTTCCTTCAAAAAGGAAATGGGAGACAATAAGAAAGTTCATATTCCTAGAAAGTCCAAAGACTAGTAATATAAAGGTCTTTTAGCCAGGATTTACACATCCACTTTATCTTATTAGAGAAGGAAATGAAGTTTCAGTCTATCATTTATATCTCAATGCCAATGTTACAGGCAGAAGGGGCTGCAAGTAGATAACTTCTTTCCTCTGAATTTTTTAACCATGATCCATAGAACAGTACTGCTGCCAGGCATATGTTTCAATAGAAATTGAAAACAAATTAGCTTGAGCATGGCTGTGTTACTCTGTATTTGAATAAGTTTAAGTGGCTTTTTTTCACCTAATAGTTTTGAAATTATCTCTGCCTTTTGTTTTGGGGAAATTAATAGCCAGCTTCTTTAATTTCTAGTCTGCTAACTTGAGCGCAGTACTACAACGAGATTTGTTTGTACCCTGCAGTAATTAGTGAAATCATGGATTGTTTTATATTGAAGAAGTTCCATATTCATTCTAAATGAGACAAGAGTATGCACAGTTATTTTGAGAAATAAAATTTGTTAGATCAAGGAATGGTTTTCCCACAGCACACAAAAATTCAAATAACTGACATACCTGTCTCAGCTCATATTGGATCCTTATCCTTCTGCATCCTCCTCATTGCAAGGATTTGTTTGGTTAGGAATATTATTTACTATCCATTAAATACTTACTGTAGTGGAAGATAAAATACCCAGATTAGTATTCTATGCTAAATAACAGTCAATGTCCTTTTTTCAAAGACCAGCGTCCAAGTAAAAGTATTGTGGAGTTAAGCAGAAGTCATACACATAATAATGTAGCTATGTAGTAAAAAGGGAAATGTGGATTAAAAAAACTTTCCTGTAGATATTTAGATAGTGAAAAAGGTAATTTAAGTTTGCCTACCCAAGACAGTGTTAGGTAACTGGAGGGAAGGAAAGAAACCCTGCAAAATACAAAACCACCACAGAGAAAAAGAACTTCTTGTTCCAAAGCATTCCAAACCCATGTGTCCTTGGAACATTCCAAATTAAAAATCCCCCTTGTACAAAACTTTTCTGGCACCATGGACCAGATTTGGTTCTACTCTCTCAGCTAATGCTGCACCCATGTTCCTTCAGACCATTGCTAAACACAACTTCCATTTACAAAAGCAAAACTTTTTTTTTGTGCAAGTGTTTCTATCTGCTGGAATGGGTCAGGATCCTGAGATCACCAACAGGTCCTAATTTTGCTCATCAACATCATCTGGGGAGTCCATCCATGTGCTGTCTGTCCACTGGCCCCAGAACCACATTTGAGCTCCAGCCCTTGCTGTCAGCCCTTGCCTGAGCTGTGCACAGCTGAGCCCTCACTGCTCCTGCCCTGCTCTCTCCACCTTTCTGCTTGGGACTTTGGTCCAGAAACATATTAGGGATATGTATTCTAGGTGCCATACATTCACTACTTGGGCTTAAAAAGTCCTTTTTTTTACTTAAAGTATGCAGCACTTTGTAGACAACAGGTAAACCAACATTAAACCTGTCCAGAGAAACTCAAATAAATCTGCCCATGGATGTACTTTGTTATTAGTGTTTATAGCTCATGACATTTGACATTTAAATACACAAATTATCTCACTCACATGCCAGTGCAAGCTTTTTCCATCCATTATGACCTACACAGGATACCACAAAGACTTAAGTATATGCTGGTTTGAAAGTTTCAAAAAACACCACAGACTTCCAGTAGGAATGAAAAGGTCAGTTCTGCTCTAGATATCATCAGTGATAATCTAGAATAGTTGGTGTGCTTAGTGCAGAACAAAGAATAATGAAATGGTCTCCCAAACTTCACCCCAAGAACTTCCATTCTATAATTCCTTATGGTTTCTTAAAGTTGTCTTCAGATCCTGCCCAGTCTACCCAGAAAACATGAGACAAATCAGTGATTTATTCCCACTTTCAAGAACCAAGCCATGTGCTGTTTCTACATAATACATATACTGATAAATCAAATGTAGTCCATGGAGAAGGGAAACTGAGAACAGTGTGACACTGGCAATGACTGAAAGAATTAGGATTGCTCATTCCAGAGAGGAAGGGGCTTTAATGAGTTTTAAAACATTAAAGGCTATTGCAGAGCTCTGTGCAGACCAGCTAGGACAATGCTGTAAAATCACAGCTTCTTGATTTGGCTCTTTATTCTGCCCTTTGCACTTTTACTGAAGCAGACATGGCTTGGGAGCTGACAAAAAAGAGTAAGACTAAGCCAACATGGCAGGCTGGGAAGACTTTAAAACAAACACACTTCCATTATCCCTTCTGGATTGCCCAGTCTACTTTTATCAGGGAAAAGGATGAAAATATCTCAGTCAAGAATTCAGCTGGAGAATAAATCTTAGTGAGGACTTAGCTCTTCTATTTGTCCTGCAGCAAGAATGGGTGAGAATCTAGAGACCAAGTCTAAACCCAAAGTGAGCTCTTTGACACACAGGACAATGACCTCCACAGGGACCTGAATAAAATTCCTTGCAGGAAGTGGGAGAAAGTTGAGCCCTGCCTTTATGGTAAAGGTGGCTGAACACTGGAATAGGTTTTGTAGACTATTCTTGCATATATCTAAAGCCTAACTGCTCATGGCCCTGTGTAACCTGCTCTAGCTGACCCTGCTTTAAGAAGGGGGTTGGACTAGATGGTCTCCAGAGGGCCCTTTCAACCTCAGCTATTCTGTTCAGCCATGCTGAATTTCACTCATGGTTAAATTATTCACAGGTATAACTTTTAGCTAAGGCTCTCTTCTGGATAGAAGACAAAAATTAAAAGGTAGCTTTCTTAGTCCTCAACAGGTGATGGTGGATAATTTTGTATATGAATCACAGCAAAAAATAGAGCAGAAAAGCATTTGGGCCACCCACATACAGAAAACTAGAGAAAGAATTTGGAAGAACTACTAAAGATATACCACAGGGAATGATCAGAAGGAAGGTGAACAAGTGGGAAAACACCACAGGCAAGGGAGCAGGAGATTTTAGAAGTATTTCAGCATGGTCACGGATCATGAGGATGAAGTACCACTCTTGACTGAGTGCTGATTGTAGCCTTTGGCAAGAACAACTATTGACTCAGGAAATATCTCACATTTTTTGCTTTACTTAAGAGCTAACAGAAATAGTAAAGCAATGTGTTTGTTTGTTTGTTTGTTTTCACTAATCATCTTTTATAGCTCAAGTGTTTCCTACACACAAGTTTCTGGGTAAGGTTTTGGAAAGCACTCGAGTCCCTTGGATGCTTCTAGAAAAGCTGATCTCTGTTGCTTTGCAGTGTCAGTGTCACAGACAGCTGTACACTTCATCTGCTCCAGACATTCCTGGCTAACTGGAAGTGTGATTGCAGCACATCTCTAGTGCAACTCCCCTGAATCACCAACACATTTTTGTACTTATTCCCATCCTTGATTAAAACTCTTACTCTGCTCTCCAGCCTCTGCTGCTAATGGTTTGCTGTCTTTCACAGCTGAAGGACAGTTATGTAAAGGTCTCCAGAGCCCCTGCCCGACAGCATCAGGTGGGAATTTACCCAAGGTGCTTCATTTCTTAAATAATTAGGAACAGAACAGACTATAATGGAACAGTATAAAGGACTTTTAAGGCCAGAGACAAGTGCCAAAATCACTCTGGAACAGTGCTTATGTTATGATTTCCTGGGACATTTTGGTTTTATTTATTAACTGTAGGAATTCTTATCTCATGCCAACACTTATGTGTGATCCTAGTATGCAAAAATCTACTTTCTAAAATCTGGTGAAGTTCCAGGAAAGAGTTATACAAGCTCCATGTATAAACTGATGATGGAATCCATATTCAATCCTGCTTTGATAATGCTTAGCTAGAACTGAATCCAGCAAGATCCATAATGACTGGAGGTCTATCCTCTGTATCCATTGCAGAACTACCAGTGGTATGGGCAGATCCACATTTGTTAGAGTTTTATGTTTATACCTTTCTCTGTTTGTGCTGGTGGCTCATTTGATAAATAACTTGGACTGGCTATTCAGAGAGCCTGAGGACTCATAGCTCCAAACAGAGCTGTAAACTGTTAACTCAAATAGAAGAGAAACCTTGTGACTTGTATTGAAGGGCTAAGGATCCAATAATGCAGAACTTCCTGTTGGAAAATATGGCCCAAAGACATGATTCTATTGACCAGTAGTTAAGTAGAATCAGTCACATGAAGAAAGTCTTGCTTGGAGAACTGAGCACGGGATGCAGGAAGGCAGTAGATTTGGTTGTGCCTCTTGAGGGATCAACTCTCCATCTCACAATGCACCTCCTGAATTCTACAACCCTCCTCAGGCAGATTAGGGACACACTTAAATAGCCATCCAGACTGGAGGCAGAATGCACAGACCTGTGTAATGAAGCCCAGAAATTTGCTTCAATACTAACCTGGCTCAGCATTGATTGGAAATAATCTCTGTGCAATTAACGTGCAGAAATGGTTTGGGCACTGGTGCTGCCAGCTCTTGGTCAGAGTTGAAACCCTTCAACCTACACAACCCCTTTCATTTCAGTGAGGCTTTATCACTTAGGTTTGCCACAACCCAAATTCTGGAGGTAAATCTTTTTTGCATTGCTCTCTGGGAACAAAGGAGGTTAACAAAATTCTTTTTCCTCCTACCTGCGCTATGTTCTTATAGGATTATGCATGGGAACAGAGAGATCTGGTGCTATGCTTAATTATTGTTCCTTTTAATGGAAAAAGGCCATTCATTCAATGTCTCTATTGAGGAAGTTCATCACATTTCCAAACACCCTCTAAATCCATGATTAAATTGATAAATAAGCCCTGATATCAGTAAAAAAAAATATTAAAGTGCAACAGGCTCACTGTTTTTAGGATTGCCTATGTTTATTTACATACTTGAATTTAAAGTTACAAATAATTCTTTCTTGCTTAAATAAGGAAAATTAAAGTACTGGCATAATACCACATTCTTTATCTTTCTTCTAGGTTCTTTAGTCTTTGCAGGGTAAAATACTGGGTGGAATTAATTCTCATCAAGACAAGCATCCTGAAAAAAATGTTCAGGTGCCTGCTATTGAGTTAACATCAGATCTGACACCACAGCTTAAGATTCTTCTGCTTCAATTCAGAATAGTGCTGACGTGTTGCAGGGCTCTATAAGATGATCAGTGAATAGGTATACTTAAAAAACTATTATTAAGGCACAATGCATAAGGAGGAAATGAACTGCAAATTTATGGCACATTAGCTGTTTTGTATTAATATGCTACTTGACAGTGTATACATTGAGACAAAGATCACAGAATGGTTTGGGTTGGATGGGACCTTAAAGACCATCTAGTTCCAGTCCTCCCTTCCACTAGACCAGGTTGTTCAGAGCCCCATCCAACCCAGCCTCGAACAGTTCCAGGGATGAGGTTCTTTCACATTTTTTATAATAATATTTATAATATTTTTCATGCTCAGAATTTTTTAATTTGAAAGGAAAAATATTGTGAGGATAGTTTTCTGGTTGCTGGGGTTGTTTTTTTTTAATTCCTCAAAAGAATATCACTCATCTGTCTCTTCTCCATTCTTTTCCTTCCCAGCTGCTCATTTCTCTGGTAGATTCCTAAACGTGTTCCAACACAATTGTCTCCAGAACAGACACAGACACAGACACAGACCTGGTCTGACTTCTCTAAAGCTGGTTCATGTCAATTCTCTGTGTGTTAACAGTAAAAGACATGATGTGAAAATATCTGCTTGTGTTATATGTGTCTGTGAGAATTCCTTGCACGTCTGTGAACTGTCCAGGGTTTTTCAAACAGCTGCAGGATCCTGGGAGCACGAGTTCTGTATTTGTAGCTCATCTTGTGCTTATTCTCTGTTTCAAAGAACTAAAAATTTCAGGGAAATATTAATTTCATCGAAATCCAAACATTTCTTGCAAACTAGAAATCCTTTTGATCAGGCCTCGGGCACATGGTAGAATTTATTCAAGTAGTGCAGCAGTGACCTCTGCTGCACAGCTGATGCTATCTCATAGCTAAATTAAACCAGCTGTTAGTACTCTTTCAGATAAGATAAAACAACACTTTTTTTTCAAAAACAAGCATACTTACCTCAAGTTAAGAACATTCCTCTTTTTCCTAATAAAGAGGAGTGTTTCAAACCCCAGAAGATTATTTTTGAAGTTACTGGCATGAAGATACCACGACTTATTTTGAATGTTTTCACTGGCTGTCAAGGATACTATTAGCATTAAATGAACCCTGAACTACCCTCATAAAAGCCTTTCTGTTAACCTTACTGGGAAGGAGCCTGAGGCACAAACCACAGGGTGCTGTGCCCACAGTCACACACCAAGTCTATGGCAAAGGCATCAGTTTAGGGGACATAATGATTTTGAGCCCCATTCTAGCACCACAGGATGACACTTTCCCTTTCCTCTGCCACATCAGAAGAATATCAACCAACTGTATAAAGCAGAATGCCTGTACATTATGCTCCACACCATCCACGGAGCAAGGAAAAGCAATACAAACTGGAAAAACAGGATGCTTGTTTTCAGTTTGTGACTCTGCTTGATCATGTAAGAATACAAATGGCCTAAAGCATCTTCATGAAGTCCTGAGCAACCACCAATTCTGCTAAGTCAGCAGAATCAACATGGAAAATGTTCCTTCTCCTTCCCTCCCATGAGTAAATCTTCTCTTTCCACTCAGTCCTCCAAGGGACCATATATTTCATGATGAGGAATTTGAGTCTGGCCCCTGCACTGGCCCAGCATTACTGCCCTCTGTTGAAAAACTCAGAGCTGGCACAGAGCAAAGCTGTGTGATCTCACACCGACCCTGTGTGGTGAAACCAGGCTGCAGCAAGCAGCCAACTTTCACCTGAACCCTCCAGCCACAAGCAACAAAACGGAGCCGATTCCTATAACCAATGACACGGTTAAAATGGTGTGTCTCTATTTCACAATGTGTTTCTGACTCAGGCATTTGTTCATTACTGTGTTCTTACTTTTTCTGTAGAAGCCCCATTTTCCTTTCTCATGAAAGAGTTTAAATCCCCTAAACAAGTTATTTCCTGTTCTCTTTTTGATAAATGAAACATAACATTGTCCAATGTCTTGTGAAGTGTTTTTGCTGAACCTGAGCAATTCTGGCAAACCATTCTTTGCTTTATTCAGTCTTCTTGACATTTTTTTCAGAGATGTGCTGGTGGAGCTGTCTATGGACTTCCACCTTGATGGTGCTCTCTACACAAACATCACCACCCTGTTTCTATCTCCCTTGCCTTCATTTCATTTCAGTTTTGGAGGTATTGACCTCCAGGATAAGTCTTATTGTCCAGGCAAGCCCACATTTTTATTTACTACATGATGGAGTAGCTTCAGCCCTGCATTTGTGACAAATGTCTTTTGGCAGAATGAGCCCAGCAAGCAAACAACCTAGTTGTCTTCTGTATTGCTTTTTAATATTTCACCACTTTTTTGCATCAGTGACAAAATTTTATCAGCTTTCACATTCACTCTCAGATTAGAGGACAGGGATATTAAGTCTTCTACAAACCACTGTGAAGCCCTACAAGTGACAAATCCAATAAATGGCAGATCTACCAAACACTGGCTTTCTTAGGTTTTCCTGCAAACTGGCCCATCCTCCACTTCATGTCTGCCTAATGTCTGTAAAGGGCTTCTTTAGTTTTGTAAAACCTTTTATTTGAAATGTCACGGCATAGTAAAACTTCTAACAATGTTTATCTATGCAGCTACTCTGTGAATATATATACTGATTGCTTCTCAGCTGAATCCTTTCCTCACCTTCCTATGATTTTTTTTCAAAACTTACATCAACCAAACTCCTTTGTAGTCACATTTTCTCTTCAAGTCCTGTCAGTCAGGTTTCACCTTTTGTAAATCTTGGCACCAACACTCTTCTGGTTTCACAAAATTCTGGAAGTTTTACAAAACATTTAATGCTTGCAACATATTTCATGGTTGAGCCAAGTAATAATCTGGATTTATATCTTTAGAATGCTTTGTACTTCTGCCATACTGGCACTGTGTTTGTGATATTTCTTGGGGCTAAGTGTAAAAATAACCCAGAAATCTGGGATAAATATATTATTTTAAGAATACCAAGCATATACTCTATGCCAGTAAGTATATTCACTTAGCATTCCTGAATGCTGTCCTCTAAATGAGTTTCAAATATGCCTGCTAAGCTTGCTAGATCCATGGTCTCCTTCATGCCTGGTGGCAGTGTGGTGTTCATAGCAGCAATTGTGATATCATCCCTCTTTCAGGAGTAATAGGTAAATTGGGGGCTTTTCAGCTTATATCTTTCATCTGGGAACTCAGTAAATAGCTGCTTGACTTTTTAAAACAACAAAAGAAAACATACTAAATCTTTCTTAGACAACAAATGCAGGATCACCAGTGCTCTAAGATTTGGCAAAATAAAGTATCTGGAGACTCAAGATCTCTTCAGCAGCTTTTTTGAGAACTTTTGGTTGCAAAGAATTCATAGTCAAATAAAAAATGTTACAGCTGACGTCCTTTATTAGTCTCTATGGTTACTTCAAGATTAATGTGTTTTTTATCCTCAGCTTATACAGGCAATCAGATTCCTCCTTTTGCCATCAATGCACAGTAATCGATTTGTACAGAGGTTTTAGTACGGATTTCTGAATTACAAATAAGTTTACCACTACCACCCAAGAATAAGCCATTGCCATGACTAAAATGAGACAGGCATGCTCTTTTCCACCTAACTTTTTTTTTTAGTTTTACACTCTGGATGACACAAAGTAATGCACCACTCTCATCCTCAGTGTCCATCACAGCCACTGAGGTTGAAGCTGTCCACTCCAGCAGTCCTATCCAACCCTCCAGCACAAGAAGAGTATTTTAAGCAGCCTGAATGCAGTCCTTTCAGTTTGAGGCACAGCAGAGTCCTCAGGACAATCAGCACCTCTTGTTGTGGGCACAGGGAGATAATTTCCATCCTTACACTGGGAAGTGCACTTTGTGAGATGTGTGTAACACACAGGCAGAAGCTGTGTCTGACAGAAACCTGGAGAGAGCACTGGAAGCCTGTTCTAACATTCAGGCAAGGGAGGGACACATTCTCTTCATAATCCTTCATGCCTATGCTGACCCTGCAGTTTGCAGTGTCTTAAGGCTCCTGCTGTTGTGCAGCCTTTGCTCACACCCAGCACCCTCCCAGATGCCTGCTGGAACCCTCTAACCCTTCTGCCTCCTACAGCCTTAAAGAAATTATCTCTTCTGATCTTAGAAGTGACAATTACTGCTTCCTTCCTTACCGACCAACTCTGCTGTGAGCTCTAAATCCAGTCCACATGTGCCTCGCTGCTGAAATATCTCCTTAGATAATATAAGAAAATACCCTATTCTTGTTTACCATGTCACTCCCACTCCCATACAAATCTCAGTGTTGTCACCATTATTGGTAGTGCTTTCTACTTTGTGTATCTCTGTCATTTCATTTTTAATCTACTTGTTCAGCACTGGTACATTGACTCTGATCTCTGATCAGAACTTTTCTGTGCTAAGCACTCTAACTGCAGATCAGCCTTTTGTACATCAAAAGGCTTTGTGTAGCTTCAGCTTTGTGCAGCTTCAGCTACCGTTTATAATCTTCCCAAGCAATCAGGTAAAGCCAGGGAAGAGAAAGCAAATTTGTGGAAAGCAAAAGAAAACAGCAGCTACACAATAGAGCCCAGAAAGGGAGACACTGTTCTCAACATCTGAACTGCTCCAGGGCCTAAAACAAACCAACAGTTTTCCAATCTGTTTTTTTTTAACTGCAGGAGTCCTTATTTTCCTCCTTACATGTGCAACACTGCTAAGTATCTTGAGATTCAGCTTGTAAGCAGAACTGGTAAATGTTGTAATGATGTTCCCTTATGCTGAAAGGGAGAGCATTCCCTATAAAGTGAAACTAAAATAAGCTCCCACATGCTCAGAACAAAAGTGTGTGTTTTGCAAGCTAGGCTACAAAAATTCATCCAAAACCCCCACTTATGAAGTAGCAGAAAAGAAACACAACCACATTTTTCCCAGTACTCAAAGGATGAGAGAGAAGTAGTAGTAATGTGGCAGCTGGACAAAACTAAATTATATCAAGTTTCAAGGAGGTGAAATAAATTTCATTTAGCACCTTTTATTCTTGTGGAATAAAGCATTGTGAACTCAATGGCTTGAAAAATAAGCAAGTTTTTAAATTCTCAAACTGACATGTAACCTCATGAAACTAAAGCACTGTTAAGATCCAGCATCTACACTGATTTTTCAAAGTATGCACAGTATTTCCTTGAAGACAAAACAGAGAAGCAAATGGGATATAATATGTCTAAACCTCAATATAGTATATTCACACGACAAGATTACTTTAATTTTTAGCATCTTTATTTATCTTTAAGTATTTATTTTCATTTCATTCTACTCATCCTGTACAGGGAGTATTTAACTTCTAGCACCACAGGTCAGTGGTGGCCAGGAGGCTCTAGTGAGTGGCCACTGTGTGGCTGCACAGAAAGGTTCCTGAACAGGGGAATCCTTCAATCCTTCTCCATCTGCCAAGCAGCACTGAAGTCTGAAGACAGCTTAGGTAAACAGTCACATTAAGAGTTTTCTAGACCCCATTCTCATGTTGAACCTGATCCTAGGCATGGCTTTTGTGATTTTACACACTGGCCAGACCTGCTGTTATGCACAAGAACAAAAACTTCATCTCCTGGTCTCCAGGAGACTTAAATCCCACTTTGGGAAGAGGCTAGCTCATACAAAGCCTACTAGAAACTATTTAGAGGAACTTGTTTTCTCTGATGCTTTTCTCATGATTTTCTACCAGCTGATGAAGTTCCTCTAAATAAATCATAACTGTTGTCTCTTGAAGGAAATTACAGACATGAAACTTCCAATGTCTGTGAAATACTCCCTGTGCTAAAAGGAACAAAACTTAGTCACTAGTGTGTCAAAATATGCATTTTTAGGCTTATCACTGAAAAGAGAATGGAGAAGACAGAGACTAAAATTAGAGACTTTTTCAGAAGAGATAACAGTATTCAATTTTTTTTTTCAATATTTCAGTATTCAATTCTGTAGTTTTAGCCAATATCTAATGAGAACTGCAAGGAAGCAGCATTATGGTTTCCAATGCTATTAAAATTATTCTTTTCAAGATTAGTGTTAGACATTGAGAAACAGATCCTACCACAGCCTACTGAACAACTACAGATTAAAAATTCATCACAGCCTAGTAAATCTACATTAAACCTTCTAATACAAATACAGTCTTTTCAAAGAGCCTACCTTTAAGGGAAGATAAGCTGTGACTACTGGGATTTATCTTCTATCAGGGCCCTGAAAGCACCAAGAAGCCCCCACTGTCCTCATCAGCCTCATCTGAGACCTTCATCCATGTGCTCTGCTCACTGGCTCAGGAACTGCATTCAGCCCAAACCCTCAGCTGTGTTTCTTCTCTAAGTTGCTTTGTTGGTATGTCAGGACTTCATATTTCTGTCTATTCTTATCATCACCACTTCTGATAGCTTTACTCCCTTTTATTCACTGCAGACAGAATGTACTGCACACTTTGAAAGTGTCAGGAACTGAGTTTTTACAGTTACAGTAGCATGGCAAAGTCACCAGTTCCATTGCTAAGTAAGACCAGATATAGCACAAGTCAAATAATTTTTGACCCCATTAGAGATATAGGACAGGAAAATTAAGCAATTGTTTTCTGTAGGCAAACACGATAAAATAGTGATGAAACCCATGAGTCTCTGACCCCAATTTCCTCATACTGTCATGGGGCAAGAAAATATATTTTTAAAGCTGTTAGATAGGCTTATTTTGGTTATCTGATGGAGCCATATGTAAGAACTCAAGTCAAATGGGGTTAACTGGTCCAGTGGAGGTTTTTCCTAATTGTTCAATGCTAAAAACAATGTTGAACAATTGAAAGTCTTCGATGTCACATCCTTTCTTAGAGCAACATTTCACAGTTATTTTGCAGAAAGTTGTTTTCAAAAAAACCCAAAGAATTCAATCGATATGTGCTTATAGGACCATGTCCAGCTGGGTTTTAAACACCTCTAAAGATGGAGACTTCCATGTCTCTGGACAACCTGTTTAACTGTTCAATCACCTTTATGGTGTTTTCCTATGTTTAAACACTTTCCTGTACTTCAATTTCTTCTTATTGTTTTTTGTGCATTCACTGGAACGTCGAGACTTGCTCCATCTTTGCTTCCTCACATCAGGTGTTTATGTACATCAGAAAGATCCCTCTGAGCTTTATGATGAAGGTAAGCAATCTTTATTCTCTCAGCCTCTCCTCCCATGTTAGATAATCCAATTATCTGATCAATTTCTTGACTCTTTGCTAGACTTACTCCATGTCCATCCTGCACAGGGAAGCCCAGAGCAGGGGATGCATCTCCAGATGTTGTCTCACCAGTGCTGAGCAAGATCTCTCTTGACTTACTGGCAGCATTTTTCTGAACACAGCCCAGGATGCTTGTCATCATCTGCCACAAAGGCTCCTTGCTGCTCACACTCAGCTGCTTACCTCCTAAGGACCCCAAAGTTCTCTCCTGCAGAGCTGCCTGCCACCTGGTTGTTGCCAGCATGTTCTGGTGCCTGGGGTTATTCCCACACCCTCTGGGCTGTGGCACTGATCCCCTCTGATCTTCATGTGACTCCCATTTGTGCTTTCCGTCATCCTCTTGAGCGGCGTCTGAGGGGCAGCACAGCCACTCTTGTGCTGTGTCTCAGAATTCATCCAGAGGGTCTCAGAGTTGGGTGGACACACTGTCAAATGTCTGCTGCTGTATTTTGCTTTAATAGAAAAACATTCCCTGGAGAGGTGCAAATACACTTAATGTCTGTTGCTTCTCACAATCACAGACCTGAGCCTAGAGCTGGCATTTGTGTAAGCTGGGAAAACCATGGCTTTTCCCCAAGCTTGCCAGTGTTAGGGGTTCTTAGCTTTTGCATGAATTCTAAATGTTTCCTTTTCAATGTCTGCCACAGAGCTGTCTGTTTTGATACCTGCTTTCCTGTACCATTGAAGCTGAGGAAATGGGAGTATATGTCACTTGAGGACATGGATAAGCCTCGGGGCTGGGGGGTGGGTTTGTCTCTCACAGTACAATCGGGGAATTTCCAACAGGTCGTTTCTTTTTGTTGCCACTTCCTGGAAAGAGCACCATAGAACAAAGTCCGCCCAAAAGAGGCTATTCTCACTCAGGCCACACTGCTATTTTCAGCTTTAAAGTGCAAAAGTCAAAAAAATAATTCCAGTAATATTATTAGAATTGTTTACTTTTCCATGAAGTTCGTTTGCCTGTATTAAACTGGATTGATCACTAACAAGTTAAGAGTCAAAATATCAATCCCAAAAGATTATGCTGCATTACCACAACATTTTCTTAAACCATAGGACTATTACTATATTTAGGCTCCAGTGTCTTTGCTACAGATGAAATTCTGCTTTCCAAAGAAAGCTAGCACCCAGGCATCACAGGGCAGACAGCACTTGGGCTCTCTAGTCTGTTTGGACACTGCCTGTGTGTGTCTCTTGCTGTGTGTTCCTGTTGTCTCATCACTTTCACAGCAGAAATGATAGTGATCTCCACGGACTAAGCCATGAAAAACTTTACTGGAAGTACGTGCCAAGCAAAAGTCAAAGAACTGCAATGTTCACACTCCTCTGAGGAGCCTGTTTGCAATGTTACCAATTCAAATATTCAAAACCTCAGCCATTCAAACGAATATGTATCTGATGAGACTGTGTATAATAAACAATGTCTTGTGTTCTTTTTATTGTCTTCCAAAGTTTTGGGTCTGTAATGAATAGAGTTTCAGATGGTTTTGATTTGACAACCTCCAAATGAAAGCTTAAACTTAGCCCCCTGATTACTGCAAGATCTGTTAAAACTACTTTATTAATAATTTTTGAACTGGATTGAAGTTCCATAAGCAGATTTTTTTTTTTTTATAAAAATACCTCCTTTCACTTTTTTAGTTGCTGTCTCTTCACATTACTCATGCTGGACTCTAGCCCAGCTAAAATTTTTAAGGCTGACCAAGGCTCTTCTGGTCTGCAAAGGGTTATATGACTGGTTGTGGGAAATTTGTTGGGAAACCAAGGTAAATTCTCCAGTTTTTACGTCTTCTGTGTAAGTTGGCTGCTTTCCACAGAAGAGAAGGAAGTTCTCATCTCCGGCAGTGTTGGACTGAATTCCAGTTCAGTATGCTAGTAACCAAACTCAAAGAAGATATTTCACCATAAGCAGAGTGTTTTCCTAGATGACTGGAAGCCCACTGATGTTTATGGCAGCAATTCAGAAGTCTTTCTTCCATGGCACTGTATTCAAGTGGCCTCCAAGCAGGCTTGATTATACCAACACTTACAAGAAATCAGTAGCAATCTGTATGTTTCAGATGCTTTTAATCTACATGTTGTTGCAACTTTAAAAAAACCCAACCCAACAAAAAATCTCCGAATGAACCCAAACAGCCCTGCAGCTGAAAAACAGCATTTGGTCAAGATCAGACTTTAAAAAAAATTGTTGTTGACGATTTGTGCCCAGATGCATATATTCACACTCCAGAATTGCCAGGTAGAGAAAAAGCAACATTTAGAATCAAACCAATTAAAACATTGTCCACTTTCTGGTGGAAAAATCCAGGATACAGGCATGGCATTGGAAAATATATTCGTGGTTTGCTGTCCTAGAGGAAAGACTTTTTTGGGGATTGGTGAATATGGCTGCACTATTCCTCACCCTGGGACAGATATCCTTAGGGGAGCAAGCACAGAGTGTTCACTATGTCTTTGCCTAGAAGAGCTTGGGTTTTGCTAGGTGTGTGTGAAGGCTTTGAAAGCTGCTTGTAAAGCCTCACCTCTGCCACACATTCACAGCAAGGTCACACAATGCAGGCCTCTGACATTTCACCATTAGCTTACTAGAGCTACTTATCTGAAAGTATATAATTGACAGACCTGGAGATTTAGCATTCCTCCACCCTGTCTTAATACTGTTTAGGACATCGTGTTCCAAAACATACCACAACTGCTTGGGATGAGGACTAGGGCACTTGTAGCAAGTATCATCCCCTAAGCTCTCTGCTGTCTGGGAGTTCTTCATCTTGTTCAACTCTACATGAATTATTGTGTCATACTTCTTTAAGATTTCACTGTATAAATAATTGGGAAAAGAATCAATAAATTTATTTGGTGGAATTTAATAAGCAGAGGTGCTTGACACTAGTCACTTTATGGAAATTGCCTAAGGCCAGATGCTGTGATAACCTTTGTTTAGTCATCACATTAATGGCAAAATGAATGTTATAAATATTTCCCAAAATATCATGGGCATTAAAAGAAATTTTTTTTAACAAAACAAAACAAACAAAAAATAGAAAAGGAAGGCTTAATTCAACTGCAAATCCGTGAAATGGAAAAGGGACACCATAATTTTTTGTATCATAAAGTATCCCATTAGAGTGAGTGAGTATTGTGCCTGTTTGGAGTCCTGTATTCCAGAGCAAGATGATTAAATCATTGGCTGCACTCAGGCACTACAGTCCAGCTTTTGTAAAGCTGAACAACATAGCATTTGAATCCTCCAAATCTAAAACCTACAGTATTTTAACATTATCTTCTTGTAAGTTCTCCTGACATAGACAAGATGCCAAAGAAAATGGCACCTTGGAACCTACCTCTTTACCAAAAGTTATCCTGCCCAGATGCTCAACCGGAATAGCCAGATTGAGAAATGATGCTGGGAACCCTTCTGAAATATTCAAGTGTAGTGTTTACTGAACATGCATCAGAGGCTTTGGTATTTGGGTCATCTCAATGCTTCAATCTTCTAGTCCTGTGCCATTCTTTCATTGCACACACTTATTCTATTCATGATTTTGCCTTGTGCTGTGACCCTTTAATGCTGCTGCTTGTAAAACCCCCATTTTGTTCTAAATTTGATTGTAACTGGGCCCACTCTTTGTGACTGTTATGAGGGGAAGACTTCTAAACCACCTGTGTCTTAAACTGTTATTCTTTAGGTATCATTCCTGCTTTCAGGATGCTAAGGTGTTGTTAAGAACACATTTATGTTTCCTATGAACTGTCTTAACTTGTGAGTGAGTCACAAAAATAAGTTTGGATTAAAAAAGCAAAAATTCTAGTTCCTCTTGCATTGTTATGCTTAGACTTTAAAAGACCTTGTTTGGTTACTTTGAAAAGTAAATAAATAAATACAATGGTTTTTAATTGCTCATTCTTTAACAATGTAAGGGTCAATTTTGCTTGTCTTCTGAATGGAATAAAAACTGGTCTGTGGGTTTTTGAGATCCGTGACTCTGCTGAAAGACTTGTGCTGTCATTTAGCATGAATGTCCATATGAGAAATAACCTACCGTCTCAGAATTCTTCCTGCAGTTATAGCCAGATGCTCTCTACCAAACCTTCTGTGATGTCTGGATTCACTCACTAAAAGGAATCCCACAGGCACTCACACAATGGTAATTTTAAGTGCTTCAGATTACCTTTCTGTTCATTGTTGTTTCCCCTTCCATTTGGCTGGAAGTGCACTCAGTGGTATTTCCAATGGAACTCAGTCTCTCCCTGTCCTTGAGAACAGCACACAGCCTCTGGGCATCGAGCAGCTGCTGTTTTTGGCAGGAGTGTCCATCCTTCTCTACATCGATGTATTTAGCTGCCTGTACGGCAATGAATGAATGCTGTGCATAGGAGATGAGGATAATTCAATGTCTGCCTTACCCATTATTCTTTGCTGCAAGGTCTTATTCCAAGTATTTTACATTATTACAAGGAAAACTAAAATCCAAACAAACTCAACAATTTACAGTCAAATTAAACTTTGGTTTTCTTAACTCTGATTTCTGCACAAGACAGGTCTTGTGGGAGCCTATGGAGGATTTCCTTGCCCATTGTTTATAAGTGTTCATATTATGTGAGAAGCTTTAAATTTCTCTGGATAAATTATATTTAGGTAAAATACTGATTTTTTTAATTAACATGCTCAGTTAATAACAATGTTTAATTAGCTCAGACCTGCACTGCAAATTGGCCTGTAAATTTCTGCTTTCTTCACATAAGGATTAAAATTAAGCTTTCTGGTTTTATACTAAGGGGGTGTTTTAAGCTGAAAACAATACTCAAAAGGAGTAAACAAACGGAGGCTTGTTCTAGTACTCTGTTTCCCCATCACATGATATTCTAAAAATACAGAAGTACCTAAAATTACTTTAAGTGTCAAAGAATTTCTGTAAAATTAAACCCTTCAAATTTATTTACAAAGCACCTCTGAAGAACCTTCTTTAATTAACTGTATGGATTTTGAAGAGTTTGTGATTCCCCTGCAGAACAGTCTGAGCCAGACAGGCCAACATCTTATAAAAAAGAAAAAAACATTTTTAATGTACTTTCTACAATTTTTTTTCCACTGGTCCAATTTTTTGTGGACAAAAATTTATGTAGTATTGATAAATCAAAGCCAAGGTAAGGAGGATCCAGTGGTGCCAGCAACACAACCTGACGTGCTTCCAGCCTTCTCTAGGATTGTTACAGCCCACTTCCCTCACCTTTGCAGCTTCTGCTCCCTCATACTCGATTTCCCTTTTGGGGGGTGTGCTGGACAGAGAAAGCTGGTGCTGGTCAGAGAGTTACAGCTGTCAGCCAGAGCACACTGTCAACTTCCCACTCGTAGTGTGCTTCCTCTCAGGTCACACAGCCCTGGCCACATGATTTTATGATCTAAGGGACTTTCCTGTGATCACAGGAGGATTAGCTAATTGCCTCACTGGTCCTTCCCTCCCTGGGAGAGGGGGGTTAGGATTTGATCCAAAACCAAGAGAAGTCTGTGGATAGAATCTCATTGACTGACACTGGTTTTAAGTCAGACTCTTTAAATAGAGAAATTTGTGATCAATTGAAACAACTGCTCTCTCTTTAAGTTTCCGCCTTGCATCCAGCAGTCCCATCAACCTCCAGCAGGAATGTGTATGCTAGGGGCCTAGCAGGAGCACAATGAAGCATGAAAGGTTTTCACAAAATTAGAGGTATACAGAACTTTAGCCATTTTCTAGCCCAGCCCCCTGCTAAAGGCAGTGCTGGATGAGGTCAGCCATGGTTTTGTTTAGCTAAGTCTAGAGGACCTTTAAAGGATGGAGGCTCTGAAACCTGAGTAGCTCATGAAGAACTGCATTACTCATCCGGTGAATTTTTTTCTAGCACCTGGCTTGAACCTCTGAAGCTGAGACACCTGCCTCTGCCACTGGTGGTTATCTGCCACTACGGAGAAGAATTTGTCTCTATCTTTACAACTGACTATCAAATAGCTGTAGGATTCTGACCTCTCCTCAGCCTGCTGCATCTGCCGAAGCAAGACTGGCCCTCTCAGCCTCTCCTTGGAAGGTATGTGCCCCAGGGCCCCATCTTGGTAGCTGTGTATTGTGTCCTCTCCAGTTTGTCAACATTTTCTTTGAACAGAGGGCCTAAAGCCGATTCCAGGATTTAAGCAGCAGCCTCAGCATTTCTGGGCACTGAGGCACCATAACTTTTCCCCTTTCCTGACTGCATTGCTAACGCAGCCCAGTATGTAATTTCCTCCTCTTGTGATGAGAGCACACTCCTAGCTCACGACCAGCTTGACTTTCACCCTAACCACTACACCCTCTTCAGGAGGGCTGTTTGACAGCCGATTGAACCTGACTTCTCTGAAGCACAACATTACCCTATTCCTGCCCACCCTCCTACCAGAAACCCAGCACTTATTTCCTGTTTTAAGATCAACTTGACTTTAAAAGTTCACAGGGTTTTTAACTTGTGCTGTCAGCTTGACCCACTGCAGAGATCAGTATCAGCTGCACAGTCTGAGCACATCTCCACATAATTCTGTACCTGGGCTGTATCCAATATGGTATTTTACACTGGTATATACCTTTTCCTCTTGGTACTCCTTGATGTGGAAGAAGCAGCTGTCCAGCCTCTCTTTCTGCAATTGCTCTCATCTGCAGTCACTAAAGAGTTACAGTTTGTCTATCCGACCAGGAAATGTTAAATGTTTGCAGGCAGCCAATAAATGGGGAGATCAACAACCAAGCTGACTCACCGGCAGGAGATCTCCAGCCTTGTTTGAATGCGCTTCAAAGCCGACTCACACTTGGTATCACAAAGTTTCACTCCATCATTCCGTAGTTTTATGTTTGTATTTCCAGAGGTAAGTGGATTTTTATTTCCAGTTTCTTTCCCTGAGACATCTGTATGTTAACGTAGTTTCTCTCATAGAAAGGAAAGATCTTTCAAAATTTTTAATTTTTGAAAAATTACTTTATAATTAGAAACTTGAAATGAATGGTTTTATAGCAGTCTTTTTCATGTCCCTGCCTGCACAGCTAGGCAAGGATGACAAAGTTATCCAAGACTTTTAGTGTCTTACTAAAAAATAATGCAAACAGTTTCTTTGCATAGGTCACCTCTGGAATATTGATTTTGGGGGTTGATAATGAGATTTTAAAAGGATATGGGAGAAAGGGCATTCAAAAGAGCAGAATTATTGAAAGAATGTCTTGGTACCTTGCAATACAAAGATGTAGAAACTCAGACACAAGGAGAATGGTGCTTAGCATGTCATGACATGGTTTGTAACAAGAAAGATTGAAGTGGTTTCTGTTTCAATTTTAAAAAATCTCCAGTTTTATTAGATTTTGCAAATCCAAAATAGGAGCTGATGATTAGCTTTAATCTTTGTCTAAGTAGCCAGTTAGCAAGAGCTTAAAAATGCTTACATTATTATTTAATTCAATTTTAAATAAAAATAAATATTTTCAGGAGTGGTTTAGGTGGTAAAACCATTATTTGGTCTTCCTCACACTATGGTTGAAGTTAAGTAAATTTTTTGGCTATTTAAATTATTATTTATTGCTGTATAGAATAAAAATGAGACACAATTTTGCTTCTGCCAGCATTTTGATTATCTCCTTTACATTCAGGATTGGTAGATTTATGTGGTCTGTCTTTGCAACCTTAAGGAATAAATCACTCATTAAGAAAATTATCTTCATTCAGAGGAACCTTTTCAAATTTTATGAAATAGTTAACCTGTCAGCCTCACCTCTTCTCTAAGGAATCTTCAGAGAAGCACCCAAGGCAGTTATTGCTTTCAAACGACAATAATCTAACAAAAAGCAAAAAGTTCAACTCTGCTTTCCTGCCAGAATCAAATATGGTTAAAGCTCAACTGGTAAATCAGCTGCTGCTTTTTGCATTTTGATTGTGGTTAGAGGCAAGACTGAGCTTATATTGTGAATGTGCCTGCAGGATGAGACTGAGATTAACCAAAAATAAAATGTTCATGAACTAGAAGCAAGATCACAGGTAAATTTGTCTTCAGGCTTTTGTTTCTATTTTACTTATTGGACAGAAGGTTATCTGGGCTTTGAGGCCTTCTGCATCCCAGGAGCTCTTTTTGTGGAGCACATCTGAAAGGACACAATTCTCATTCAACAGCCCTTCACAGTTACTTCAGTTCCCTCATTATTTCCTTTTCTAGCCCTGATCTACTGGACCCCAAAGGGAGTATTCCAGCTTGTGGAGTTCTGACTCACTGACCATTGACCTTGCAGTAATCCTTACCAATGCCACCTGTTTTATGCCATCTGTTATCTTACATTGCTTGTTTTCCTCCTTTACCACTCACTTTTTGACTGTCTCTAGCCTAATGGAGCTTCACAGATGTAATTAGAGGTGTTACTCGTGTAATAACACGGTGATGCTTAGCAGAAGGTGTCTCTAACCCACGTGTGTTGCCATGCAAATTGTCTGAGAAGTGCAGATGGCCCTGGGGAGGTCCTGCACAGACACTGTACTGCCCAAATTGCTGGCAGCTACAGAGACACAACTCCATTTAGTAGAATTCTGACAGTTCACAATAGCAGGAAATTTGCCTTTTTCTTTGCTTTTGCATTCATCTATGATGTATTAAAGATGATATGCAAGTATGACATGAGTTATTGAAAATTGCCTTTTTTATGAGAAGTGGAGAAATTATTTGCCTGACATGCAACTGTAAGATTGCAGTTGTCTACATAATTCAGCATCACATTAAAATCACATTTTATATTATAAATACTGGTCTGCTATTCCAAAGGCAGCAGATAGAAATAATGATGAGCAGTTAATTAGCACCTAGTAGCTTCAGATGGCAAATTATGATCCAGATACTCCTTCGTAATTAGTGCATTTTTCCTCTCTTTGTAAGGGAAGTCTGACACAGAGTGGTGAAAGGAAGGCTGTTGGATTTGATATTTGGGAAATAAAGGGTGGTGCAACTTCACTGGGCTTTGGTAATTGTGACAAAAAACCCTCTTACAACTTTTTTCTTTTCTGCCACATTTTTTCTCCAAGCCAGCCATCAAGAAATGGCCAATCCATTACCTGTGGTAGCCCAGGAAGATTTGGAAAGCTTTACCTTGACCAGGACAGCCTCAGGCTTTGCACTCAAAGCCTTTCATATTTCCTGGAACACTCCCATCTCTGTGAAGCTGCTGACCAGCCAGGACACCACAGACAGGTATGGGTCTTATCTGCCCAACCAACCACGCAGGCGGACAGCACAGACCTGCAGTGGTGGCACCAGAACAAATCTTGGCATATCCAAGATCACCTGATCCCTAAGCACATCTCCATTCCTAGAAATCCTTCCTAGAAGCCAAGAGGCAACTTGGAGGCAATTTTACTGAGAAACAAGCTCTGTGGTTTTTTTACGAATTTTTATGAAGTAGAGCTTAATCCTGAAGCCAATAATTAATCTACTATAATAATGTCTACAAACCTGGATCAGTAATAACAGTATGCTAAGGTGTTATTTATCTCGAGGTCCCTGAAAAGACCTCAGTTGAATTTAATCTAAACCAGCATGCACAGAGGAAAGCAGGAGAAATGGGAGGAGGGAAGGTAATGGCCAGGGTTACACAGCAGTTAGATGTACATGGAAAGCATGGAAACACATAATTTCCTTATAAATGGGGATGTCACAAATAGCAAAAGAATGCAAGTTATTTGAAACAGTAAAGGTAAATCTGCTTTATTCTTAATCTAGCATTTCATATATTCCAGCTTTTCCCTGCCTTCACACTTAAATCCTGCTTCGAAGTGTGCTTTTATGTTCATATTAAAGCATCCAGAGGTCTTTCATTTTATATTAGAAAAATTCAATTTACTTTATATTAGAAAAATACACTACATGATGACTGCTTCATGTTCTTACAATTGTTTGGAAGATTATATGATATTTGGTTTATTGGTAAAATAATACTAGCTTGTGCTTAACCATATCATTCTCCCTCATTTCCACATCGTACACTCTCATCTCCTGCTGAAGTTCCCTTCAGTCTAACCTGCCTCTGACTTGTTTTTTTATACAGGGAATGGAAGTTGCTACTTCAGGACATAGCAAGTGTCAGATGCTATGAGTCTGAACGTCTCCTGCCTTTCCTTGGGATTTACCAGTACAATGGACTTGCCGGGATAGTGACTGAATGGATGAACAATGGATCCCTCCACTCCCTCATCCATGAGGTAGATAAAAGATGTCATCTTTGAGGTGGTAAAATTAATTACAAGATCTATGAACAATCAGCATGTAACTCATGGACAGTAGTCACAATCTGTTGTTCAGTTTCTGCATTGTGCTTCTGTATTGTGGTTCTGTTTGTTGTCAAATGAAAATGGCAACAGTAACAACTTCGCTGTACCAAAACCTGTGTTTTGTCTTACTTAGCATCAACTGTACCCAGAACTTCCCTTTCCCTTACTCATAAGGATCCTGTCAGATGTGGCTGAAGGGCTGCATCACCTTCACAGCCTCGAACCTGCTCTCTGCCACTGCAGCCTGAAGCCTTCCAATGTGCTTTTGGATGTGCAGTACAGAGCCAAGGTAGGAGCTTCTACTTTTAGTCCATTAAAACAAAATCCAATGATTGTCCTATTGTTGCATAGATTGATCTTAATAGCCAACATTTGATACCAAGACTTGTTATATTGTTACTAAAATTACTTTTGCTCGCATTTCTGTAGATATCAGATTATGGCCTAACCAATTGGAGGAAACAGCAACTGAGGTCAGACCTGCAGAACTGCCATCAGAGAAACTGCCAGGATTTAGTGTATCTTCCTCCTGAAATACTTGAAGGAGGCCTCCCTTCCCAGGAAGGTGATATTTACAGGTGAATGGAGTTTCTAAGAGCACATCATACCTAGTCTATGCTGCACTCTGCCATGCTGCCATAACACTTATCTTCAAAGACATTACAGTAAAAATGCCAGACATACATAATGCAGTAGGGTAACATGGCACATGGGGCCAATTACAGCAGTGAATTAAATTTGAAATTCCCATATTTGGTGAATAAGATACCAAGGTTAAGAACTGTTCTCAAAGTCAGTCATATAAATATTTATTTAAAGGACCTAAATGTTTTAAATGTGTAACAGCTGCCAAAACTTTCAGATATATTTAGAAGCCTCATAACTGCTTCACATAGTTTATAAGTGTGAGCTGTTGTTGGCTTGAGTTCTAGAAAGAATTGTTTATGCCTAGATCAGGCCCGGGTAAAAATTAGACCTTTCCCTCAATAGTGTCCCATTAAGATCCTATGGAATCTCTTCTGGGATAAGTTACTGAGCCACTGAAGCACCTGTACTTTTTAACAAAGGGATTTATACAAAGGAAGGTGATTACTCACTGCCACATATCCCTTTTGGGTATGTTACATGCATTGTGGCTGCCTCAGTAAATGAGAGGACCTCAAGGTGCCACTGGTCTGGATGGTTTGGATGGACACATCATCATGCAGCACATCTGTGGACTAATATTTTAAATAACTTTTAAGGAGACCACTCTTCTGATTTCTGAGCTTTTGAAATTTGAAACCTACAAATTTAAACTCCTGCTTTATTGTCACAGAGGCAGGCTCTAAGATGAGTCAAATAATGCATACACTTGTAGAGACCTATAAATGATGTGACTAATGTGTCATGTTGTTTACAAACACAAGTTTTGCACAGGAAAAGTGGAGCCTTACTCTCAGGTAACATAATTAATTTTCCAAAATTACATTCATATATATAATTTAATGTATACATTTATCAAATAATGCATTATATAATAATATGCTGAGATATGACTCAGGCACATGAGACACGTGTGCATCTAAACAGTGGTGCAACAGAGAAAGCAAAAATTTGTGTCATACATGAAATACAAATTACATTTAAGTTACATGTATGTCCACATTGCATTAATACTTTCCAGATCTTTATGTGAAAGTAAGGCAGAAGAGGAGGCTCTTCTAACCACTGTAATCACTACAGCAAGATGTATAAATAAGCAGATATATTTATCCTAGCACTGCCTCTTCCCCTTTTGATTGCTTTGCTTCTGACTTATCTGTAGACTGTTTTTTCTCATCCAGCAGCCTCCTCTTTTCTGCCTCTCATTCTGAAGCTTGATCTTCTTATTAAACCACAGTATTTTATAGCATCTGAGCTGTGGGTTATATGCATAGATCTATGATCCCACTGCAACTATTCCTATGATGTTGGAAAAGGAGAAAGGTATTTGGAGCCCCATCAAAATTTGCTGAAGAAAACAGAAACCTACTGCTTAAGAATCAAGTTTTTGTAGATTAACTGATGTGCTTGTTTTGTAAAACTCCTTTCTCTTCAAGCAATAAACTTGCTTTTGAAACTGAGAATGTAGATACAGATTGAAAACTAATGAATGATCTTTCACTGTTTTCTTGGGTTTTGGGTTTCTTTTCTTCAGTTTTGGAATCCTGTGTTGGGAGAGCCTCAGCAGACGGAAACCTTTCGAAGGTATTTGTTGTTCATGTCAGACTTTGTGCTGTCCACATCTTGTCCACAAATTCCCTTATTGTAGTGAAGTTGTGATACAAACACAGCCTTTTCAGATGTCCCTTTACCTTCTCTTACTGTTACAGCACAAAGCTCCACATTAGAGGATGTAAAGGTTACAATCCCCCACCAAATCTTAAATGTTTCCAAAGAAGCTGCTCTTTCTGAAGGGAAAAGGCAGAGCATCTTCCCCCACGAGTATCATCAGTGCTTGCTAGTATCATCAGTGCTTGCTGAAGCACTGTCACTGAGCTGGGTTTTCCATATACCTTCAGTGAGAAGGAATATCCCTTCATATTTGTCAGCTGGAATTTTAAAATCAGTGACAAGTAGCAAATTGAATGAGCAGAATACTCATTTTTACACTTGCTGTGAGTTTCAAATACCAATCCAGAAATGTCAGTTCATGATGAATTATCTTAAGGAAGCAGGGAATCTTACTTTCTTAAATGAAAGTGTGAGCAGTTTTAGAGAACTTAGTTTGCAAAGTATTGTATAATAATTAATAATGTCACTGTCTAAGAACGATCCCTGTTTCATGGAAGTGGAGATCAGTAAGGGCTTCTCTGCTTTGGGCTTTATTCTGCATGGCAAAACTGCTTGAAGGACCCCTGTATTTTACAGACTGAGGACCTTCAGAAAATACTGCATGGAATAATATCTACATGCCCATACAGTTTATGGCTGCCATCTTGAGCCTGCTCAGAGTAGATTTCTTTTTCTTTACAATTCTTTTGTTCTGTTCTTGCAATACAAGTGTAAGGCTTTATATAAAACTCTGCTTAAAATAATAGCATGTATTCCTGAGGTATCTGTGCATGTAGTTTACAGTACAAGTTGACATAACTATTTGTGACTCAGTATTGGACAGAGTTCTTTATCCTGAAAGGTCCTGTTGCAATAAGCATCTATAGCTATTGTTAAAGGCTACCATATCTACTTACAAGAGCATTAATGTATTTTTCCTTTTAAAAAAAACAGTCTTTGTTTTAAAATACACAATATGATTTACATTGGAAGCAATTTTAAGAGGTCTTTAATCTTTGGCAGTGACATTTTCTTTTAAATTGTAGGTCAAACAACCCTTCTTGATGTTTTGAGAGGAATCTGCAGCAGTTTGCGGCCAAGCATTTCAGAAAAGTTCATACCAAGCCATTTGCCTGAGAGGAATAGACTATTGCACCTCATTGCTCTGTGCTGGCATCAAGAACCAGATTATAGACCACATACTGCAGGTAACATTCAGGATTTCTTTCTGTGCAAGGTCTGTAATGGAGGCAGTCTTTATGGGAACATTCCTCCAGCACTCTGAACAACTCAAGTGGAAGTGGCCTTTAGATCATCAGACTATCTTTGATATTTCCTCTAAATGAAGCTTCCTAGCAGAAATTGACTTATTTGTCTCCAAAATTTTGTTTACTATAAAGTAAAGTATGTGGTAGAAGCTGTATTAAACTAATTTCCTCTATTGCATCCAATTTCTCAATATAATAATAAAGTTAGCTGCAATGTGATGATTATGCCTAAATGTATACATGCTTTCACACACAATGTGGTATTTAAAATGCTTTTTTACCCCTGCAGAATGTGTACACCTTCTAAATGGAGTTTTGACTAGTATAAATAAGGAAGTAATTTCTGCAGCAATCTACAATTTGATGGATGCAAAGGTCAGTGGAAAATTTCTTGTTCTCCTACAACAACATTACTTGATCCGTTCAATTGCAATCTTTCTGACCCAAAACCAGTGAAGGTTTTGTCTTGATTGTTTCACTGGTCATGCCAGAGAGCTGGAGAGCACCCTTTGGCACTTCAGGTTCATTCAGAAATTGTAGAATGTATATAGTGAGGTTCTCTAGAAAATTAGTCAGTTGCTACCTGCTATTTTAAAAATACGACAACTTTCTAGTCACCACCTGGAGGCAGACTGGCAAACCCACGTGAGTGAGAACAAACATCAGCTCAAGTACTGCAGATTAGGGCTAGAACAAAGGACAGGTTTTTGTATGTGCTGGTTAGAAACCATTTAGTTCAAAACCTGAACAGCATTTGTTCCTGCGGTAGCAATACCAGTAACAGCACTGCTCTGTACCCTTCACTGCTTCTAAAGTGCCAGGCTTTCAGGCAAAGACACTGCTCATCCCAGGGTCTCAGGGGCTCTCTAATACCACAGGAAGGGATGGGGAACAGCCAGCGACCGAGGGGCTAGAGCTAACTCTGTACCTGCTTACACTGCCATGGGAAATCCGGCACAAATGTGACTGCCACAAACATAGCTCCATCCTAGCTAGTTAACGTAGGCACTGAGGGAAAACAGTGACACACGTGTTTTGGCCCTTGGACAAGGACTCTGACTCCAGCTGGAGTTACACAACCCATGCTGTGTTGTTGGTTTCATTACTGTGTGTTGTATATGTTGATGCATGCTGGAGTATTTCTATATGTTGCAATCACATTCTGGGCTTATAGAACAGCCTTTATCAATGTTTTAATAGGTGGCATAGTTAGAGTTAAAGTAATTTTTATTGCTGTTGAAGTTTATTTAAGATTGTACTGCCAAATAGTCATTAATTTAATGCTTTGAGCTCCCTTGAGCAAGGTTTTATTTTTTAATTTGTTAGATTGTGAAGATTTATTAGTAAGCATTATTTATTGTTCAAACAACTGAACTGATAAGTCCAAAATTACTCTGAAAATTATACTGAAGTTTCTGGGAAATTGATTCACAGCTGTTGAAGTATAAAATTTTAAAAATAGTTTAAAAAAATCTGCTGTGGATGTACAAACTGGAAAAGTTACAAGTATTGACACATCCTTACTGCAGACAGTTTGGCACATTGAACATAGGATGGCCATGCTGTTTGGCTACTTATAAGCAAACATGTTCTAGCTAGCCCAATCTCTCTCAAGACAAGCTTATTTTCACCTTCTCCTGCATGATTCGGTTTAAAAATGAATTTGAAACACTGGAAAGAGTAACAGGGTAGAATTTTGTCAGATTCTATGCCCGTTTGCTCTGTGCAGCTCACTGTTACTATATATGAGTGTACCTTATACTGGCAACATATATGATATTGTAAGTTATGTTACTATAAACCGTTGCTCCTGACAGCTGTGAATGGAACAAACCACGTCTACACTTACTGCACTTACTGTGGTTTTCTTCTTCCAGGAGAGAGCACTTAATGCCTGCAAAGGCTCAGAGAGGTACATATTGCAGAGGGGCACGTGCAATTCAGAGGTGAGTTCGTGGCACAGGAGTCTTCAGAGTACTTCATCAGCTGCTTATTTCTCCTGACAGCTCTGACACTGTATAATGCAAACACTTGTGCAAAATGCTCCTAACCAGGATAACTCCATCCAACAAAACCCACTGTTTTACCTTGTTCCAAGCAGCTCACTCTGACCTTGCTCTTGCAAAAACAACCTCCTCCTCTCAAGGGTTGTTTTGAACCTCTCCTGTTTAGAAAAGGTTTTGGAACAAAAGTTTCAAAGAAGATAACTCTACTCTATTTTGGTCTCTTTCAGATCATCTGTCCACAAAAAGATAACAGCTTAATCAGCAAGAAAATTCCTCTTGTAGTGCCAAGTTTGTCAACTGTTCTACTTGATAGCAGTGCAAATACAGCAGGAAGAGATAATATTGAGATGGATCTGTCAAATACTACCCCACAGAATGCAACAGCAACAAAAGGTCACCGTCTTGAATTATATTCAGCTCTAGCTGTTATAAGAAAAGGACAAATATTATTAGTTGTTCCATATAGAGATGTCACTTTTCCTGTAAAGTTGTCACTTCTCAGAGTAAAGCTTTGCTCTCTGCTGGTATCATCTGAAGCATGAGTTCACTGCAGAAAACCAAAGACACCACAAAACTTTCCACTTAGATATACAGATCAAAAAAATCTTTTTTTTTTTACTATTTTTTTTTAATTACTGAGCTGTAGATGTAGAGCTGCCTTTCTCTCACACATCAAATATTGCCTGCTGCTTTTGAGAGAACAAGGCCCTTCTGGGAATCACACTGCTTTGTGCCACCAGGAATAACTGTGGGTTTTTTTGTAATCTGCTAAGAAAAGGAGATATGTTTTAAAAAGACAATGTCGCCAGGAACATATGAATAATTCCTGATAAGCACTGTTCCTATATAGATAACTTTCTTTACCTTTCCAATGTGGATTTGTCCTAAGTGTTTAAACTTGCATCAAGAAGAGATTGCCTGTAATTCTCATGCCTTCAGGTACAAAAATTGAGACATCAGAAGTCAATTCACCTGTAGAAACATCTGTGTATCCAAGCACTTTAGTTCTGATCAACAGCCACCAGACTTCTGAACAGAATAAAATGTTCCATAACTTCAATAACAAATTCCTACAGACAGCTTGGAAAACTCACACGTGTGTAGTAATATATGCCAAAGTTTTCCAAGGAATAATGATGTATTAACAAGAGCCAGAGTAATCTCAAGTCAGTCTTCAGTTCCTGTCTCCTGTAGTGGCTGACACGTGTAATGTTTTCTTGTTGTTGAATTCAAAGGTCTAATATTGCTCATCTTAAACTTTTTCTAGATCATCCAGGCTCTGAGAGAAGAAAATCAAGCTCCTTTTGCACAACTCTTTCATCTGGTTTAACTGCAGGCAAAGAGAGCAGTCAGCATAACTCCCCACCACTGGCTCTTAAGCACAGACCACAACCAATGCACCTTGGACAAGCAGTGACAGGTAAGGCACCGTTGCCACTTTGAGCTGGCAATATTCACCTTGGCCAGATCTTAGTGATGAAATTGTTTAAAATTTGGAGGAAACAGATATTTCTAAATTTTGTGCACATTTTCAGGTATTTAGAGTAATAACTGATTCTAACTTGATACAAGTGTCTCTCTATTTGTGTAGAGCTGCTCCTCTGTTCCCAGAAGTTCAGGCACTGGCCACTGAGAAGCCAATGCTTGTTCTTTCAGAGCCACAGTTAAGTTGAGAACAGGTCTTAGAAGACCATAATAAAAATACAAGAACAGAACACACATTGAATGTGAAATACATTAGTTGTTTAGGTCTGGTGTATTGTTTTGCAATCATAAGCTGTGTATTGTCTACCTCTGCAAAAGTGGCTATTGACTACAGAAACAGGTGACAGGAGATCCTTCATCCCCTCACATTGTCTCAGGTCTTCCTGCAGAACAGAGGCAAAAAGGGTCAGCTTTTGATTTGTGAAGACTCTTTGGCTGTGGGTGAAACTTTGTGAGGTTTTTATGCTGACTTTTTGCAAACTGACCTATAAAAATTCTCAACCTAGCTGGCTGTGCTTCTCCATGGCAATTTACTTGAGTGATGACATAATTTCTGGATAAATCAACAGACTAGACTATGCATGAAAAGTTCATCACAGAACTCTCCTGGCAACACTCAGAAACCAGAATGACAGAAGCCTGTTCTCCAAAGCAACATGGCTTTTGGTATTAATTTTCTCTTGGTGTATGCTATTTACTATACACTAAAACCCCTAATGTCAGCACTAGGTATTCTAATCACCTCATGAAAAGAGGAAGAACCCAAAGCTCTCAACCATTTTATCAAGAGTATTACTTTTGTTATTAGTTTGGCTTTGATGTATATTCATTTTCCCAGTTTCACGCTTCATGTTTCAAACACTCCTGCTACCCTGAAGTACCTGTTATCCGTCCTTCCACCTTTACAGGAGAAAGTTTTCTCATCTGTGTCCAGCCAAGGTGCTCTGCATAAAGTTGAATACAGATGCTAGATGAATAGGGCAAGACCTGAAAATCTTCTCCCCTCACACAATGTGAGCACTCGGTGGTTTAGAAACGCCTATTTGCTGTAATCTGGTCTTCGTGAGTTTCAAACATGAGATGAAAATACTTTTCGACTAGTTTCAAACACAGAATGCAAACAAACTAACTCCTCCTCCTTCTTTCCTCTACTGAGTTTATATTTCTGGTGTTGATGCTAATCACGTGCTAAGAACCTCTGGATAAAAAAAGCATTTGGTTTATCTCATTTTCCTTTCAAGGTCCTTGCAGCAAAGGAAACTGCTGCCAAATCCTTGCCTGCCAGAGACAGACCATACTGAACTGCATGACAGAAGGACGCCTCAACCACATCCTGGACGTGCTTCGCTCGCAGCAAACCCTGTCCCGAATGGATTATGAAAGCATCACCTCGTACCCCACAGTGACCGGCCGTGCTCGGGCACTGCTGGACACTTGCCTTTGCCTCGGGGAGAGGGCAGCACAGGCTGTAGTGACAGCACTTTCAGTGAGCAAATGTACTCCTCTGGGACAAGTCATTCATTGCCCAGGCTGTCCTTCTAAGGTAAACAGGCTGTTGTGACTGACTTTTTCGCAGCCTGTTGTATGCATCTGAGCTGTAGTAATTTGTGATGGCAAAAATTCAAACTAGTGTCTCACAACCCATTGACTAAAGGCAACTCTTCCTGCAGCCCATTATTTGAGTACTGTAGTGGAAAAAGCTAACTGGATTAAAAGGTCAAGTCAACCATTGCCAACAGAAATTGCCAAGACTGGTATAACAAATTCTGATTTTGACCTTAGAGACGGGAGAAGTGCAATATGTGCCAGAGCAGACAGAGTTCAAGTGAGATGACACCTTGATTTTTCCTTGATTTTTTTTTACAAGGGAGGAAAATGACTCATGACTTTTTGGAGGTCACAGTATGGAAGAATGGCTGTTTATAAATACTTCCAAATAAGGATAATGAACGACAGAATATTGGATGAGGAGAAAAAATTTACTGCCTTTCACTGTGCTCATATCTGAGCCAGCTGTTAGAGTGAAAGCCTTCAGAGAATCAAGAAATATTTCTTCAGTAGGGCCTTAAGTAAGACTTGGAAGTTTTCTATTATGCATATAAATGACTTCATTTTCCTCACAAATGGTCATATGAAAACGTAGCAGTACTTACATCAGTATTTCAGAGATATGGGACTCAGAGTACTCATTAAATGGAAAAACATTAATACTTTACATCCATGTATCTCTCTAAATATGTCTGCAGTTCAAATCTAAAATAAAACCAGGCAGAAGTGCCAAGCTTATCATTTAGAAACGGCTGTTCTGCTGAACTGTTGTCATGGTTGTACTCTAATGGGAGGCAGCCTGGGAATATTGGGAGGTTTTCTTGCTCTAGCCTGAACTCATCCATGGTCACAGATGCTTTGGAGCATCCTGCTGCTGCTTGAACTCATCCTCAGGTCATGGACCCTTTGATTTGAGTTCACATGGAGTTCCAGTCTGTCCAGTATAGCAGCACAGAAACATTGCTGTTACCAGAATGTTCCCAGGCACAGTCGAGTAAGATAAGTGGCACAGCAAGCAGTGGAAGCAACAAACCAGTTACTAACACGCACCAGACACTTGTGTGCAGAAGGCAAACAAGTCCCATGGCAAGCACAGGATAAACAGCAACAGCAGCTATAAATGTGATCCAGCACATTCCAGTCAAATCTGTTGTTACCTTGAACCCTTCAAGCCTCACACTGGATGTTGAAAAGAACTTTGTGGTTTAACCCAGCAGACAATTATGCTCCACAACAGTTGAAAAGAAGAAACCTTGTTGGTTGAGATCCAGATCATTTAACAGATAAAGCTAAAGCTGCACAGAAGCAAAGGAAAACGTGGAATTCATTCACCACTTGCCACGGGCAGCCAGGTCTTCAGCTATCTCCAGGAAAGCAGGGCTCCGTCCCACGTAGTGGTGACTTAAGAAGACAAATGCCATCACTCCAAACTCCTCCCTGCCCCCGCTTCCTCCTTCTTCCCTAGCTGAGCTTCATGCCACCTGGTCTGGAGTATCCCCTTGGCCAGCTGTGGTCAGCTGTCCCAGCTTGTCCTCCCCCAGCTCCTTGTGCACCCCCAGCCTCCTCCCTGGTGAGATGAGGGGCAGAAAGGCCTTGGCTCTGTGTGAGCTCTGCCCAGCAATAATAAAACATCCTTGAATTGTCAACGATGTTTTCAGTACAAATTCAAAATACAGCCCTATACTAGCCCCTAAGGAGAAAATTAACTCTACCCCAGCCAAAACCAGCATAATTTGAAAGCAAAATAATAAGATTACTTTCTTTATAATGAAAATAATGATATAAGGTGCTGGATTTTTAAAGGATCAGTGGGATTTCCTCAAGCTTCATGGCACCAAATTAATGTGAGAACTTGTTATACCATCTACAGATATTTCAAATGCAAAACCATGTTATTTGTTTCCCTATGTTGCTTTTGTTCTCTCTGCAGTTTCAAAGTTCTCATTGAATTCAGTCATTTGGCTGACTGCAAATGCAGTAATGATGTGTTGTCTAGGCACATTTAGGAAATAAGAAACGTGTTACATCCAAATTTCCAGCTAGGATGCTGCTGGAACCATAAACTTTTTTTTTTTTTTAATGTAACTTCATTGAACTTTGATACTACTTTGAATTAAAGTATTGTTACAATTAAAAGCAATTCTATCAGAATATGTTGACAATAGTTTTGCTTATTAAAGGAGCTAAGTATCTATTTCACAGTAGAAATTTTTTCATTTTAAAATCTACACTTTAAATGGGAAATTTCAACAGTCTCTGCTAAAAAAGGATGTCTTGCTTGTGAGGAAGAATTGCTGTCATGGTGTTTTGCCTCTTTAGAAGGCATAATATACTTAGTAAAACAAACATTCACCTGCAGGAAATAGTTACAGACCTTTAAAAGAGAAATTAGCAATACTGTTGAAACTTAATAGCAGCTTTCAAAATCATTCAGTTTAGTTGTTCTGCTGGACACTTCATACTCCTGTGAAAGATGTGCTGGCTGGCAAGCTATGCTGAATTTTTGTCATTGTGGTTTTGACACAGAAACAGTTTTGGGTCTTTGCTAGAAGCAGCTGCCTACTTGAGAATATAATCTCATGCCAAACCTAAGCTCACTTTTAACTGTTAATAGAAGAACTGGCATCAAAACACGGGGAGAATAAGTTGTCTGCTTTTCCAGTGTGGTATTTTTGAAGGGATGCTACACATTTGTTGAACTGAAACTGTTGTTGATATAAGAAGTTTTGCTACCAAACTAAAATACAGTGACCTGGAACTAGCATCATTTTTTCTCACCAAAAATACACACTCTCATAAGGCCTGTAGTGTGAGCTCTTAAAAATGTCTCATGTTGATTGCTGGTATGAAATATCAAATTGCTGAAAGCTTATGGTATTTTGCTCCTGCCCAAGCTTGTTCATTAGCTAAGATTTCTGTTGTCCTCATGTCTGTTTTCTGCAGTTCTCTTGATATTATGAAACAATGTAGAATAAATGGCACTGAGCAGGGGTAAAGATAAAAGAATCAAACTGTTCTTTAGTGTCTATAGGACGAAATTGGGAAGACTTGAATGTGAAGAACAACTGGAGTTGCAGGAAGGAAATGTAAAGCATAGGTATCTCCAGAAAACAGCAAGGAGAATAATAAAACCAAGCCACTTCAGGACTGATCCTACAAACTGATTAGTAAAAGCATTGCAGTCACTCAGAAAAAAAAACAAAACTAGAATTAACAGATGGTAAAAATGGCAAGCTGTACAATTTTATGAAGCTACTTAAATTTATTAAAGGAATGATGAGTAGGCAGATGTTTTTTTTTTTTCTCATGTATTGAAATGTAATTTTCTTCTTGACACTGGTTGCAGCTATCTTTTGCTGATTTGCAAAAAGATGACCGTCCCTTGCCCTTTGTCCTAACTACACCATACTTTTATCTGACATGGGACAGTTTCTGCAGTGTAAGAATGTCTGCACTAAAATTTGTTTGATTTGTGGAAAATTAATCTGAGGTACTGGAATGAAATGTTTAAGAGATTAGTCCTTCCAGTAGACAGCAAGGCAAACAAAGCTATAAATACCACTCAAAAGTCATTACCAGTGCCTGTTATAATCTTCCTCTGATGTTCTCTGGAACATCAAGCAGGGGCTTAGAAAAGATTTAAAGACCATCATGAAGCCAAGCTCCTTCCCCACACCCAGAGAAATTAGCAATATTCATGGAACTTTCTTTTACCTGATCAAGAGTTCTTTAGTTGACAAAATTAATGCAAACAACAGTGATTTACTAAATCTTTTCCCTCAGCCTGTTCAGTTTATTTATGCAAGCTAGAAACATTTGAAGTGATTTAAGGGGAAAATTAACCTATTTTTGCTTGGAGTTAAATAACATGAATATTTATAACTGCCCTGTAACTCAATCACTATTTATTCCACTAACACCTACCTGTGAAGTCATGGGCCTGGTAGCTAGTCAGCTGTTGGGACAATGGAATAGAGATAACTTGAATTAAAGAGCCCTGGAAATCATTTCCACCCTTTACAGTGTTGCTATGCATTCTTAAAAGAAAAGAAGGCTCTCCCACATTTTTGCTTCTCAGCAGATCATGGTTGGTCATCTTCTCTCAAATACAATGAAAATGTTTCCATTTTTACTAAAATGCAATCTTTATCAAGCAATATTTCTGTCAGGCCATTAAATATTTGCTGAGAGAACTACTTCACATTCATGTATTTTCTTCTATCTCTTTGTATGAAACCACAGGAACATTAAAAAAGTACCCCTCATGACATACAGTGTTAAAATGCAAACAAAATAGAAAAAAAATAGGTTGTTACTTGTGCTGAACGGCTGTGACCTCACCCAGACATTTGATTGTTTTTCAGACAGACTGCATGTCTCAGACAGGTTTTATTAATCACTGTATGAGACTAAAAGATTTACAGCCAAAGAAATATTTCAGCTCAGGAAGGGTTTCTGCAAAACAAGACGTTGCTCTGCTCTCCTCCCTTCTGCTCTGACTCCTGCAGAGCTGGTTCAAATGCAGTTTGGCAACTCTGGCTAAAACCTTTTCTCTCCACTGCAATTGATCATATGCCAGTATTCAAACCTGCAGATTTATTTGTTTACAGAAAACTCTTACTTACATAGAGAATTCGTGAAATGTACAAGAGAGAAGAGATTTGGATGCTGTTTTATATTATGTCTTTTAAAACTAAAATTACTTTTAATTTTCTGTAAGATGTGTGACAGCATTTTAACTCCTCAGCTGTTGCATTTTGATGTGTTTAGCAAGAATGTTTTCCTGTATTCCATTTACTAGCATATCAGTATAGCAATTTAATTAATTCTTAAAATCAGAGAAGCATTTAAAGACCTTTAAGATTATTGAATTTAACTGTAAACTTAACACTGCCAAGTCAGAGACTATTTATTTTGGTTTACATCTTATGGTAGCTGTCAGCTTCTTCACCCAAATCAGATCCCATTAGTGAAAGCTGTCATTTCTTGTTCAGTGTTCTTTATGTCCATCTTCAGTAGCAAGAGAAGGAGTACCTGCCCTGTGGCCAGGTCTCTCTTGCTTGTAACAGTGTACCAATTACTGTGCACAGACACAGCTGCAGAGGGAAAGGTGCATTCCGGATTAGAGACTTCAAGATATGCTTGGGCATGTAGACAGGGTTTTTCTTGTTTGTTTTTACAGTTGGCTATTTAATCACAGATGTTTTTCTTGGACAAAGAAGCCTTTTAAAGGAATAAAATAACAGGCAATTATCAGGATTTCACAGCTGTAATTTTACTGTATGCTATACATTGGATTTAATTCCAACAGCATGCAATGTAGCTGCCCCCCAACTGTTTCAGTTCAACCACCTAATCTAAATCTTTGGGTTTTGTTTTAATGACACAACCTCATGGTTATCTACAATGTATGTCGTTCTAGCATAGAATAACCCAAAAGAACAATTTCCCCAATGATATAACGCTTCAGTAATAAAATTTGTCCTTGATAGTAAGGACAAATAGAGAGTTGTTCATGTAGTGTGACACTGAGCAACCTACATGACCAAGTGACCAATGTGTGGGGTGAGGACACCTGCAGGACTCCAGCCATAAGGTTTGTTGCATGAGATGACACTGATGAGCCATCTTAATAAATAACTGGGCCATCTTGTATAGTTTCAACATAAGCTGTCTTCCGCATTTTCCCATACTAATGACACTGAGGTAAAAATAACTGCCTGACCTCCAGAGTGTAATAATATAACACAAGGTTTAGTTTCCTTTATCCTCCTGCCTAAGCTCTAACACTAAAGCCCAAGTGTTTGCTCTCACTTCACGCAGTTTTCCAGACGCATGTAAAAGCAAAGACAACAATGTCACCAATGTCACCAATAAGTGATCATGTGTCATTAAATCAATGTTACTGCTATTCAGAATGCTCATACCCTGTGGGATTTCAACCGTGAAGAAATAGTACTAAAAAATCTAGCAGTAAACTTTAACAAAAGTAAATACTTTCTTCTGGAACTAAAATATACCTGTAAGTGACTGAAGCACAGCTTTCAGTGTTTTCAAAAGTTTGATTTATAGCACTTCACAGTATGTGACTGGGAAGCTGAAAAAGCTTTTCATAGTTTCAGGGATCTTGCATAACTTGGGAAACTCTTGGTAGTTCTTAATTAGTCCCACATTGCTCTGTGGGACACTGTACACACCAAGTAATCAAGAGCCAAGTGGGGAATAAAGGAGCAAAGTGCACAAATAGCCTGCTGAGAAATCATTTCGGAAAAGTTAGCAAAGTCAACCGTTATTTTAATTTTAGGGCTGGATGCCACCTAATAATAGCAAAGAATGGATTTGAAGTTGGAACAACTATGCTGGGAGACAAAAGACTAAACCCATTAATAGGGCTATCCTATTTACTGCAAAGGCAAATGAACTGGCAATAAATCCCTACTCTTAAAGACTCTTTTAGCATTAAGATATTTTACATATCAATTCTTAAGGTGTACTTTTGAATTGTGAGACATTCTGCAAATCTTCCTCATGGAACATGTAGTCTTGGGCAAGAACCTGAGTGAAAACTTCAAAGGTGTTCTGATCTTGTATTAGTGAAACAACATGGTTTTCTGTCTTTTACAAGGCTCGCTAATTAGAACTTATTTGTCACTCTTACCACATGTACACAAGTCTGTTTCCCTTAGAGGCACAATGTATGAGATCACCATGCATTGACATATTTGATTAGCATACACTGTGTAAAATCTATACAGAAAAGTCTTTGAGATTACATTTGGGAAAACTACTTTTAAAGGCAACCTTAATTTGGATCAAATACAACTACAGAATCCCCCAGAAGTCTGCAAGTTTAGGGAATAAAGACTGTCCTTACTTCTGTTCATCCAACAACAGTTCCTATACTGTAAACTATTGTGTTATCATAAGTTCTCTAAATTAAATAGCAGAGAACTTTTATTAAAGGTCCAAGTTTATTTGCATTGTAGAAACGTTTCAGGGTAATTCAGTAATTAAGAGAAAAGTAACAGGAGTGCATTAAAAGCAAAGATGGAAGAGTGAGATCAGCACTGCTGCAGTTGTACTGTAACATGCTGCATTCAAAGTGGATCTGCTAAGGAACATCTGGTTGTATTTAAATGGCAAAGTTTAGACTCAGCATGATAATACAAACAAAATGATGACATTGGCTTCAGCCTCTAGTAACCAGCTGCTTGCAAACAGACTGTCAATGCAACTACTGCTGAGTGTGATCAGAATCTTCTAAGCTTCTGTACTCCTACTTTTAATCAGAGAGAGAGAGACAGGTACCACAAGTATATCAACAAAGGACTGACAACAATACAGGGGAATCTATAACAGAAAGGAACTTTACTGTTTTGAAGAAAGTCTGAGCAGTTGTACTAGAAGGCCAGAGCTACTTAAGATAAAAGAACAACCCAACCCAACAGATGTCTTTAAAGTGTCTTATCCAGAAGAAATTTATTTAAATGCTGTTGAACTGAGTTTCAAACATTATAACTAAGGACTTCATATTCTTCAATCATAGTACCCACATACTAATTTGGGACCTGAAACAAGAAAAAAATACTTATTCTTAAGATGCTATTTTTTACAGCTACAAATCCTCCTTAGTTTGTTTTTATACATAATCACTTTTAATAGCCTTCAAAATAGACATGAACAAAGAGCATTATCTTTAAAAATCCCTGCAGTGTTACAAGACTTGTGAAATGATACTAACTCCCATGTTGTTTTCCAGGAAAACAAAGACTGTGATTCATTTACTCTCATTAATAAATAGCCAGATGCTCATGAAGTTAATTCAACATAGATAAGACAATTTGTATAATCAAGGCATAGGGTCTCAAAGCTGAATGATTTAGTTGTTTAAAACATTAAATCAAACCATCTGTTTTAAAATAAGTATATGTACACCAGACTATTTTTTTTCAAATAAACCCCCAAAATTGAGCAGGAAAAACTTGAGGTATTGAACATTACTCTTGTAACAGAAAAGATTACATGAGCAAGAGAAATGTAAAATTAAAATATGAACTTTCTGACATTAATCAAAATAGTCATAAAAAAGTCCTAGAAACCTTTGAAGTTTATTTGAAGATGCGGATATTTTTGCTGGTGTTTCTTTGCCTTCCTAGCAAAGTTAACATTTGAAAACTTGTCCATATTTTAGAAGATATCTATTCCCACTTCTGTTTTGCAGCATGGACAGCACTGAACAAAAACAGCTTGCAATAATGTGCAACAAAGATATGTGTAAGCAAATAATAAATTTTGGTGAGAGTACATGAGGCAGTGAAAAGCAAAAGGCACTTGAAAGGCAACAGAACCAGACAAGACAAATAAAATTAAAAGATGGGATGTCAAAGATTATTTTACAGCCTGTTTTAACAAACTTCAGTATAGAGAAGGTAAGTTTTCCATAAAAGAAGGGCTAATGTTAATCTTCAGAGTATTTAAACAACTGCAGTTGGACAAGACAGAGACATGCCAGAGTTTCTGTTCCTTAAAGGGATATTTTCTACCACCTCCTCCTCTGCTGCCAGCTTACTCCACATTTGTACTTCTGTGCTTATGACAGTAAAAAACCAACCTTCATAAAAGTATTGTTTTCTGCCAGCTTAGTGAGCAGAATTGCCTTCCAGAGGGGGCTGAGCAAGATCCAGCAGCAGTCAAATGCTGAATGCCACTGGAGTAGGGGGAGACATGCAGCTAGGATCAGGGGAAGGTAAATATAGAAACCTAAATTTAGACCTTTTCCTTTAATTGGATAGCACTTTGGTGCTTGTAGTCACTCTCATCTGTAAGTCACACTTACCCTGCTCAAACCACCTACCACAGAAACTTGTATGATGGAAAGATGAAGGTAAAAAAAAGGGCAAAGGTTCAGTGAATTTGTTTTTGTAAACAGTCACTCAGCTTTAACCAAAGAAAAGAAACAAGTGCACTTACACTTATTTTTGAACTGATAGTGTTTCCTGAAATACATGGTTGATACTATGTTTGTTGTTTGAAATGATTAAGGTTGAAAAACTACCAAAAAATAATCTCTGCTTTTAAGTACTTATAAAAATTGTAATTTGCTGGGATCTGGCTAAACTCCCAGATTTACTGTCCTGAATAATTTCATGACCCTTGTGAATAACTCCTGTGTCCACAGAATGTTCATTTCAAAATGAACATCAAAGTGTTCAGGACTCACTCTGTATGGTAGAATTTCAAAAGGAACCAGCATAAACCATCAAACACATGGCTGGAAGCACATTTCTGTCATAAGTTCCAAGCTGCAATTTGTACTACTTACATTTACACAGCACCCCTTCAGTGCTGACCCTTAAGGAGCTCAGTGCACGCTCATTCTTCCATTAATTAAATGCATGAGCAACACATTCTTGGGGGACTTATGCTGTAAGAATATGCTTAAACTCACCAGAATGAACTTGTGAACAAGTACAAAGCTGATGTAGAAGGTTCCAAATTAATTTAGATTTAATAGCAATTTTTACCTTGGTTTCGTCATGTTCTAAAACCATTTAATGAATAGCATATGGATTTGGTTTCCTGTAATATGATGCTATTTCAATTTGGTTTGTTTATGGGTATTTAATTGGTTTTTTCTTCAAGCTTTTTAGTTGAATTACATTTTCTAAGATGTATCTAAGTGGCAATATTAGTCAGACACAAAAAAGCAGATCAGACAAAACTCACAGACTAAACCAAAACTTAGTCTGACTTTGTTCTCATTAACTAAAGGAGATAAGATCTTAACTTGATCAAATTAGTGGAAATGAAATATTTTTTTAGCTGTTTTTTGTCTGCTAGCACTTAGAAATACACAATCCTGTATAAACATAACTTACCAGTGGCCATTTATGGAGCATCAGGGAAGAGCCATACAATTTATGTAATCTGTAACAAGAGAAGAAATAAAAGAGTCTAGACTTACATTTTGCTTCCACAGTAAAACAGAAAAAGTTATTTATAAAATATGAACCTTACCAACATGGACAAAAATATCTATCTGGATGATTATGCTGAAGTCTGCTTCTGCTCACTTGCAAACATTTCAGAAGCATTGTCTAGCCTCGTGATGGTGTCCAAACTTGGATCTCTCATGCCAACCTCTACAGTGTTCTAAGTTTTCATAATTCAGAAGGTGAACTTCTATTTTGAAACCCTCAAATTGGCACTTTCTCTAATAAATACTTTTCAAAGTCCTAAAGTACAACATCATTCTCTATACTTCCAGTATTTGCCTAATAATTTGTTTCCTATGTCTTGTCAGTTCTCATCTATTTCTTGTTCCTAAAGGCAATGTTATAATTAGCTCAGATTTTATGAGTCCATTTTTTTGAGGAGTGAATTCTGTCTTCAGTAGATTCAATCATGGGAGAGTTTAAAAGGCAGTCTAGGAACAACTGAAATCAGCTGCATCTTTTACATTCACACTCAATCCACTTTTTGATGAATGCGCGAGACAACTGTTGCAAACACTCGTCTCCCTGAAAATCTTGTACTACAGAACACAGAGCACTAGCACATTTGTAGAATGGCTAAACACTGTTACCATCCAACGACTGTTTTCTGGTTCATGTTATCTTTGTAACAACAATCGGTTTCATATTGTAAGAATTTGATTATATTCTGGGGATGCCATCCATGTTTTTATCTTCTGTCCGTGCTGTGTAAGTGGCTTAAAAACAAAGAAGTTGCCTATCAGGGCTGTTAAGCTCCCAGAAGGCAGCAGACTGGTTTTGTTTGGTGCTTTGCAACACTGTCAGTAGCTTTAGCAGGTAATAGATTTGTGCATAGTTTGTGTTTGACAAAAGCCAAACAAAGAGTTGAGATAAACATCATTAAAGAGCTGAGGTGATCAGGCTTCTGCAAATCACAGTTCGTTTTGCTATGGTTCCTTATAGTTGAGAAAAACGTCTAATGTAATTATCTTCTTTATGCGCACTTAAAAAGACAACTTTTAACAACAACAAACTTTCTGAATTCATTTTTATCCAAACACAATGTAATGAATATCTGGAGATATAGATGAGTGCAGCAGTTGCTTGGTAGCCTGATTGTCTCCATGACAACGAAGGAAAACAACTCCTTGATAAAACACACAACCTTTGAGAGAGGAAGCACAATGGAAATCAGATATGTGAGCCTTGTGGCAATAGAATTGGACTCCTCTATTGCAATTACTAGCACATTTATGGGTAATACAGTGCATAGTTTGCCTTCCCCTCTTCTTTTACAGTCATAATTTTTATTTCCGCTAAGATTTTTACCCTCTTGAAAAACTTCACCTCTGACTTATCTGTGTCAGATGGTAGATTGTAACAGTGGACCAGGGAAGGGAGGAGTAATTAAATTGTTTAGAGTGAGACTGTCTCCTGAGCCTTGTTGTCCTTCCAGGCACTGACCATCCCTTTGCCTCACAGGGAGCAGCAAAAAGGCAATAAAGAACATTAAGAGGGGGCTGCAGCCTGGGGTTCATGGGCTTAGACAGGGTAAAACTATTAATCTGCTAGAGGATTACAAAAGAGCTTTCATTACACCCCACATATATCTGCTGAATGGCCAATTCCTTGCTATTATACTCAGGCACCACGGGGCACTTTTAATCACGACTCTGGGAAGTCCGTTACATGTATTTTAACGGAGCCAAATTTTGGGTACAGCTAGGCCCCTCTCGGAGGCTGGAACACACCAACGGAACTGTTCTATTTTCATTTCCATATCCACTATGAGTGGCGCGTAGGACCTATGCAGTAGAAACCCAAAATATCACCGTATTTTAAGGTTTACACCCTCTCAGGCCCCTCAGTCTCGAGCCTGAGGGTCTTGCATGTGTAACTCATGGGGGTGTAACTCATGTGGATGTAACTTTGTGCAGCGTCCGCCGGGGCTCCACAAGAGCTCCGAGGCCCTCAGGGAGCGCGGGGTGAGGGCAGGGCCCCCAGCGCGGCTGGGAAAGGCGCCGTTCCCGTACCGTCAACGCTAAGGCCCTTCTCCATCCTGCTCCCGCGGGAAAGGGGGAGGCTGGTCCCCCGCTCCGGCTGCGGTGGGGGAGGCGGTCGCTGCTCTCCTCACCCACCGGTAGCGGAGGGGCCGACGCGAACTCCGCGGGGCAGGGGGGAGCTCCGGCCCTGCAAACACCTCCCTGCGCACCAGCGGGTGCCGGAGGGTCCCGCGCAACCCCTGCGGAGCTGGTGGGCTCCTTGAGGGTCCTTCTCCCTCGGGGCGAACAAGTGGAAGGTGGCGGATGGAAGGTCCTTGGGAGGGGCCAGGAGGCGGGCCAGGAGGCGACCGAGGAGGCGGTGACGGAGGCGGTGATGTCGGCGTAGGTGGGCGGCGCGGAGGGGCCGCCATCGTTCCGGTGACAACGGGCGCGGAGCATCCTGAAACAGCTCCGCGGGAGCGGAGGTAACGCGGTTCCGGCTGGCACAGCCCGGGTGGGGTTTCCGCTTCCCTCCCCGTTTTCCTTCAGCTCCCTTCACCTTAAGGGAAGATGGGCAGGGAACGGCCTCAGTGGAGGGGCTGCCGACTGAGCCGACGGCTCAGTGCAGAGCATCTGGGGCGGCGGCTTTGGCAAGCCGCTGCTGCACATGTGCGGTGCTAGGAAATGCCACGTGTGTTTCTGTATTGTCTTTAAAGGACGCCCCGACTCTAACAGCCCCCGTCTGAGGCGGGTGCCTGCAGCTACTTCCTTCCTGGGAATGTCCAGAAAGAAAGCTGGTGTGAACCTCGCTTATTTTATAAAGAGAAAGAGGTTCACCACCGCTTGTGGGGAGCGGAGCCGCCTCCGAGAATAGCAATGACACCTCTGCCAATGAGCCGTCCCTCGTGCGGAGCCCCGCAGGGGCTCAGGCCGGCGACAGCCCCTGGGGTTGTGCTTATGGCGACTCGCGGGTGGCTTTGTGAAGCCATGGGTTCCTTTACTGCTTCCTGGTGGTAGGGCAGGGCACTGAAGTGGGCTTAGCGAGACCCTCAGGCCAGCACGCCTTTGCTTGCTGGCGTTTAGTAGTGATTTTGATTGTTTTATGTGTTTTTAAATGAAGCATATTTTTAGCTACAATCTAATCAGATGCGGCTATAAGTGCCACCTAAAGAATAAACATGGGTGTAGCATGTGCCTTTTGGCATTATTTTCCCCCTTTTTAAGAGGTTTCCATTTTTCTGTCCCAGCATGAAAAATAAGATGAATTACTTTAACAAACTGTACTATTGTTCCTTCTGTCTTTACCTGAGGCTTGTTGTATAAATTTCACCAGATGTTCCTCTCACTGCAGCAGCTTTTTGCACTCCCAGCCTAAATCAAGACTGATCAAAGTCCCTGTTGTAAACATATATCTGTTTTTTTTCCTTGGAAATATGAAAATAATGAAAAATACGAAAATATATGAAAATAAGTCTTACTACCATACTGGTAAACTATCAAGTGAAAAAATTGTCATACTAACATCTCTTTCATACCTTTTTATATGATAAATATACCTTGTCCTTTTTTAAAAAAACACGGATGCTACAACCAATTCTATTTGATCAGAAGTTTGTTGGCAGGATTTTTTTTTTTTATTGTGCTAAAGATGGTGTGTTTGCATATGCAAGCACAAAAAACTTGGTTGTACAGATTAGATCTTTACATTGGGAATTGTTTTTTTGGGCTTGCTGTCGGTTAAGCATATATGTAGGGCAGTGATTCTTCTCTCACCAGAAAAAGAAAAAAAATATCCTAGACAAACTCAAAGCTTTTCCCATGTAAATGTTCAGACTATGAGGTGCCTAAATATATACATTGCAATGAATAAGCATTTCTGGGACTTACAGCCTTTGCTCTGTTGGTGCTTAACTCCCTGAAGACTTTAATGCTGTTTGCCTTGCTGTTTGTATAGAGCAATCTTCAATCTTGCTCACAGAGCCAATCGTGTTCAGAAATAGAAGTCTTATATCTGATATATGTGAATAGCCGAAGTGTGTATGTAAAGCTGTATTACAATGAGAGTTGTTTTATGCAATCAAGAACTAAGGAAGACAGAAGCAAGAACACCTGAAATCTTTACTAATGAGTGGGTATTGTATAAAAGCGCAGCAAACACAGTAAGTTTTTAGCAGTTGGTTTCTTCACCTTGGTCATTAAATCACTTGCAGGTTCATCCCAGGTCGAACAACTGACAACTGTTCTGCACAGTGGGAGAAAGGGAATCTTGGCAGATGGTTCCTCTTTTCCCTCCCCTTAAAGGAAGGCCACCCTGTAATGCAGTGTTAGTACATTGGTAATTGCATGTTGACCTTCATCAGCTCCTCTGGTACCTGGCCGTGGTGTTATAGGCATTACCAGAAGATATATTTTTGGTGAAACAGTGAAGTGATCCTAGTCTCAGGTCACTCTGTCATGGTTTTATATCATAGCTTTCCATACCAACAGCAAAGTCATTTCAGTAAAAAAAACCAAAAAACAACACAACAAAAAACTACATATATCAGCAAAAAGATTCCTCACAGCTGCAGTGATCAGCAAAAAAAAAAAGAGTTGAAGACAATGTTGCACAAGGGTGAACGATGAGGAAATCCGTGTGTTGGTTAGCTTGTGTGAAGGCAGAACCCTGCATTAGCTGTAGCACTGCTGTGGCCAAGCTTTGGCAGTGTTAGAGTATAGTGATATATGATAGTATTTTTAGCTGCAGTATATTAGGATTATAGTATGTTAGAAAATGTATACTATTTGTCTCTGGTTCTCCTCCTCCAAGCCTCTCTTCTGTTTCCACTGAAATAATGATCTTGTGACAGAATCATGGATTTTAATACATGTGTTTTTTCTCTGACATAGCTTCAGTTTTCTCTAGTCTCTGCTTTCCCTCTTCCTTGATAAGTTTTTTTGCCAATTGGTCAAAGCTGCAGATTCTGATTCCACTTGTCAGATGTGGTATAACGCATCAAATGACTTAGGCAAATAAGCAGTTCCCACCCTGAAGGCTTTAAAAGGCATATAAAACAAACAAGACTACAGAAGAGAATGAAGTATCAAATCTTCGGTAAGCTGTTGTACACACCTTCAAGCAAATCCTAGTTCTCCGCAAATTCCCACAATTGTCAGAGGGGAAGAAGGAGAGTTGGGTGATGGAACAGGCTCGGTTGAGAGGTACTGCGATTGTTCTTTCCTGGGTGCAGATAGTAGGGCAAGAAACAGTCAAGGTCAAAACAAAACTCTGTAGAGCTGCAGTCACATGCTGCTAATTGAGGTGGAGGCATTTGAAGGGTGACTGAGTCTGTAGTCGAAGGTAGTTAGATGCACCTCTGAACTCCAGACCATGAGGTAAATCAAGGTTACTCTTCGTGCAAAGAAGAGTACCGACTCTGCATTAACGCCCCAGGTTTGATGTGATTTGAATTATTCAGTTGACTTAAATCATCAAAATGCCTGAGTATTCCAAGTAATGTGTATGCTTCTGATCAGTTTGTGCTTTGGAAGGTGTTCAGGAGAATGGGAAATTGGGAATGATGATTAGGATATGTAAGAAATCACAAAGCTGTGTAGTTACCATGAAAATGGTGTTTTACATTCATTATCAGTTCTTTTGCTGTAAGGGCTGAAAATTAACATGGTGGCATGTTTTCAAATGGCAGTTGGATGTCATAGTAATAGCTGTAGTATTCTTTTTTCTTCTGCTGACATTTGTTCAGGGTGAATTGCCGTCTGAAAACCTTTTGCAAGTAGTGTCGTATCCCGAGTTCTTTTCATGGAAAAGAAAAAACTCCATTTGGAGTTGAATGATATTTTTATGGGTCACAAGTGTTCTTTTAAATCCACTTCTTACAGCCAAATTAGTCACGAAAACAACTGCTTTGATTATTTGTTCTGCTGTTTTGCACAGCTTTCTGATGATTGCATCATATTTATAATTGATTAATGATTATATGCATTTATAGATAACTTCCTCTTGTAAAGCGAACAAATAATCTTGTGAATTTATAGAGCACGTGTATTTTTGAAGACTTAGCTGTATTACACCACGGACGGAAAGTCAGGTGGTAAGTGCTTGCAAATGAATTTGGCACAAGATAGATGGAAGAATAAATAACAAGAGAAACAGGTAACAACTGGTGCGATAAATTTACTTTGCTTTTCCTTTACAGTTTTGCTGACACTCATCTGTAGAAACTGTGGGGATGCCTCTCTTCTAGTTAATTTAATTTTGTTGGAGATGCCTCATTATGGTACTCAAGCGTTTAAGCTCTGAAACGGCAGTGATTAGTTTCTGGAAATTTTAAAAATTTTGGTCTAATTATAAGTTTGAAATTTGATGTCTTCTGATGTATCTGTGATACTAGATGTTGACTTGTATAAATGATAAAATATGTACTTAGTAATTAAGCATCTTTAAAGTGTTTATTTGAAATATTGAGGGGGAAATAAACCAGAAGGCATCCAGCTAAACAGACTGAGGATCTCACTTTGCATTATTTAAAACAACACAGTCTCTAAAGATTAATGAGAGATGAATGACATAATATTTTTCAATAAAAAAAATTGTACTCCATTTCAGTCAAAGTTACTTTTTTAATTGATTGAAAACAATATTTTTCGTATCTTCATTCTAGTTCAGGGATGTCAGCTCAGATTTTCTGTGCTTTAGTATACAGGTGTTGGGTTTATGATAACGGAGGAGTATTCTTTCCAGAAAGGTGTGCCTGCAAGAGCTTGTATGTTCATATGTTACTAGATGCACATGTAGTTTGGGTGACTGTATGCTGACCTTTCAAAATTCCCATATTCAAATTTTTTGTTCTCTCAGTTGACAAGTTTACTATTGCAGTTAGAAAACCTTTTATAAAGTTAGTGTTACCCCCAAAAAAGAACAAAACCCACCCCACAATAGATTAGCTGCTTTATTCTAATTGACTCAGTTTTTCAATGTTTTTCTATTCTATATTAAATGGCTGAAATATACACTACAGGTTTAATCAGGGGCAGGGCAAATGAATAGTTATGAAATTAATTCTGGTAGATATGTAGGGCCTATTCTTTATGCAGCTAATAATAAGCTAGTAATCTTAAACTTGTGTAAAATGGGTCTAATGGGTCTTATTCAGAATTATCAGTGCCTTCTTGAGCTTTTATTAGCAGTACCTTGCTTTTGGAAGGCATGAGAACATTTTCTGGAGACTTCAGAAGAGGGTAGCTCTTCTCCAGTCAGTCAGTTCTGAAGCAGAGGAAAAAGGTTAATTTCTGTGTCCTTAAATGCTGTTAAATACAACTGCTAATGGAGGAATTTGGATTGAAACTACTATGGGTTTTTATGGACAGTCTGCACTTTTAGATGACTGGATAATGAGGCAGTGAGGTCTGGAAACAGTTCTGGGGAGTGAGTGAACTGTGGTGTCAATTAGAAGTCAAGGGCTGGATCAAGGGCATTGTGCAGTGAGTACCTCTGCCTGTGGCCCTTAGCAAGAGCCCTCAGTGCGTTGATAACATGTTACTAGATCACTCATAAATTACCTGTGTAAGCACAGTAATTAGATTGGTATTTTTAGTATTGCAATACATCTATGTTCATGCTTAGAACTTCCATCTTGGTCTTGTGGTGCTTCCCCATCTATAACATCTCACTGTCCTTTCTGTTCTTTCTTCTAGTCTTCTCACAATAGGAGCCCTTTAATTCTGTCCTTCCTACAGTTTTGTTTGTTTGTTTTCCTAATAGAAAGTAATAGTTCCTCTCTCATGCTAAGTTATATAGGAATTTGTCTCTTGGTTTGTCTGTTGCTTCTGCTGTTTAACTGCATGAATTTGAGTTTGTGTAAAAAAAAAAACCAACATGAAGCAACAAAAGGAAATATCTTAATTTATATTTGTAAATCGTAGGGTAAAAAGGTGGAAAGAAGATTTTGCAAGAAAGTCCTGGGATAAAAAAATTTATAATGATTTCAGGTGTCTATATTTTGTTTTAGATTGTGATTTGGAGTCGTGGAGAATTCACAGTCTTTCCACAATGGCAGAAGGGACAGATTATACAAAATCAGAGATTTCATTGGCTGAATACAGCCCCGTCAATAAATCAGAAAGGACAGATCCAAGTGGAACACAGGATGGAGACCAAAATACAATGCAACTGAAGAAAGAAATATCTTTAATAAATGGGATAAGCCTTATAGTAGGCAACATGATTGGTTCAGGTATCTTTGTCTCTCCCAAAGGAGTTCTCATCTACAGCAAATCTTACGGACTGTCTTTAGTAGTTTGGGCAATTGGAGGGTTATTTTCAGTCTTTGGAGCTCTCTGCTATGCTGAACTTGGAACCACTATTACAAAGTCAGGAGCCAGCTATGCATATATCTTGGAGTCTTTTGGGAGCTTCATTGCTTTTATTCGTTTGTGGACCTCACTCCTAATTGTTGAACCAACTAGTCAGGCAATCATTGCCATCACCTTTGCTAACTACATAGTTCAGCCTTTCTTCCCTTCTTGTGACCCTCCATATGTGGCTTGTCGTCTCATAGCAGCTGCTTGTGAATGTAAGTATTTCTTGAAATTTACTATGGTAAGTTTTTATCCAGGGTACATTTTATTGAAACAAATCTTACCCGCACTCAGAGTTGTTGCATACTGGATCTGCAATGGTTTGAGTTACAGTGGGGAAAAGAAAAATTCCAGCACATCAGTAACTTGCAGATGTTCAGTCAGCAAATGACCATTTACTCATTTGGAAGCAGAACAAGGTATTGAACTCTTCCAAGCTTACTTACCTGGCAAAAATGGGGGTAAAAATTGTTTTCCCTTGAGAGAGGTATTTGAAATCAAACCTCAGGATACTCTTGGTGTGGTCTTAAGAGCTATTGCAGAATGGTTCTCATGCTATAAGTTCTGGTGTGATTTGGTTTGCAATAATTTCTCAACGGTTACATGGTTCAGTTACTACTCTGGTTTCAAAAAATCATTCATTCAAGATTATTCTTTATACTTGGGATTAACTGTAACGTCAGCAAAGCAGTATGTGTGGCAAAGCTGTTTTGAGAAGTGGAAATTTTGCTTGCACATAAAACATTGAAATATTTGTATTCATATAGCCAGGTCTATTAGTCAATATAGACCACACTTCAAACTAGGCCTGTTCTGCTGTATCAAAAGAATGAAACTGTATGATTGAATTGTGTCTTATTTCATTTTAGGCGTTTCCTCTTTAAAGTGTTTATATACATATTTCACATTTCCAGTAAACAGTGAAAACTATTTCAGCAAGTCTATAGCACAATGCTTTGTGATGTACTGATCCATAGCTGTGTGCTCTGGAGCCTGTCACCTGTATTGACATGATTTTGTATCGAAAAGCTAGCACAGAGCTTGGACTCTTTTACTGCCAACAATATACTGCAAAGATATGTGCTGCTTCTAGCTGGTTCCTTTTTGAGGCATCTGTTGGAAGAGCTCTAATGTTCCTTATTAGAGCTGTTTATAAAGAATAAGAAAAGGGAAACGGCAGAGCAGTAGCATGTGCTTCAGATATGTGACTCTATAATTGGTTTTGATGATTGCAGTTTCCCCTTCCATTTTTGTTATTTGTTACTGTTGTGAAAGTATTAACATGCTGGTTGAGGTCTGGGTAGGGGGAAAAATAATCACAAACTTCTTCCAGGAAATCTGTCAGTTTAATCAGTTCTGCTCCCTCCTTCCTTCCAAATGAGTGAAGGGCCTGTAATGTCATGTTCACATTCCTTAAACAGATGTTGTCCCAAGGTATTTTGGCACAAATTCAAGGGTGTGGGAGAATCTGCTCTTCCATTTAAGGTATCCCCTCATGCTGAGGGCAGTTAGCCCTTATAAAAAGGAGTTTATTAAAAAGCAAGAAATTAAGACAAAGTGATTCAATTAAAAATATTATATAGTAGGTATAAAAAAACACTGTGATGTCCTCTATATTTGCTGCTAATAAAGAGGATTTAGCACTTCTTTTTTTAGTGGAGACACACGATAGCAGGATCACTCTCAGGCAGGTGGAACAATTTACTTTAACAGTCTGTTTTATGGTTTAAATGCTTATTGTGCCCTGCTCTTAGTATCAGTGCTAAGACTCACCCCTGCTCTACAACTTCATTTAGCTGTTAAAGCGTAGACTTCTCCCTGTCGTGGCGTGGTTGATATTGTTTTTTACATCCCTAGCTGTGGATATGATTAATGATATGATTAATCCCTTAATAATGAAGCTGCTGGGAGTGGAAGTCTGCACATTGGTTAGGTACAGATTGTATGTGAGACTGGGTGGGTTTGTTGTGGGGTTTATTTTTAGTTTTGTTCGTTGGGTTTTTTTTTTAATTTTTGTAATAGCAATACTAGAGCTAGTGTGTGGACAGTCTTTGTGTTACACAGCATTACTTTCACAATCATTTTGGCAGTGGGGTGTCTTCTGGTGCTACAGAACTAGACAGTTCTCAGAAACTTGAGGTGGCTAAACAATAATTAAGTTGAATAAAACAGTATTTTTAGCAAAAGAGAAAGAGATGTGGTTTATTCAGAATATTGATTATCTTTCTTTTTTTTTTCCCTTATAAGGTATCAGAGTATCATTTCATCTGGTAGAGACTAAGCCCTAACCCACTAATAATAATTAATCCAAATGAAAGTTTCTTTAAAAAATATAGCTGAAATAAACCCAGTGAGCAAATACTCCAGTCACTAATACTGAAGAGCAGAGACTGAGCAGAGTTGTTTTTTTTCCCAAGGGCTCTTCAGGAGCTGCAGCAGTCCTGACTTTTGAAATTTGATACAAGGGGGTTTTTTTCCTCTTCATCTTGCCACACTCAGTTGAACCTCATCCAGCTTGTCCAGACTGTCTAACATGTTACTGCCATACTTGTCCAATCATTGCCTTTCTTTTGTTATCTTTTAAAACTTACTGTTTTCAATTTGGTAGTTGTGCTAAGGTCATTTTTATCTCAATAGTATCACGGTATTCTTGGAATATGGGAAAGGAAATAATATATCACATCTTTTTATTTAATTTTTATTTACTGCTGCCTTGCTCCTGAAACAATCAAGTTTATTTTTTATTTATATGCATATTCAAAATATGCAGCACAAGAAAATTCCATGGAGATAAAAAGTACATTAGTATATAAACACTTTTTCACTAGCCAGAGAGAAAACTAGGATTTGGGGGAAATACTGTTTCCAAGTCAGAAATTTCAATAATACAGTGATAATTTGGCTAAGAAAAATACGTACCGAATTAGGATTTTGTTGAATAAAGAATACTGAAGATACTGAATCCTATTCAGTATACAGCCCTTGAGTTCAGACAGAGATTGTCTGGCTCTCCACTTCAGAGAAAGGTAATGAGTGCAAAAGCAAAATATTGAGAGTCATTAGAACTGTCTTGGGGAAGTTGATCATGTGAGTTAGTTTAGTCAGCAACTACAAAATATTAGTGGGATCTGAAAGTCTCATTTCAAGCTTCATTGCAATCTTGTGAAATAGGTCTGACTAATTTATTTTGGGATAGAGGACTAAATACACTCAGAATACTCATTACCTCCTACCAGTTTGTAGAAATCCAGACTACTGTTGTATTAGCTGTAAGGCATATGCTCTTTAGAACCACAGAATGGTTTAGGTTGGAAGGGACCTTGAAGATCATCTTGTGCCAACTCCCTGCCATGGGCAGGGACACCTCCCACTATCCAGATTGCTCCAAGCCCCATCTAACCTGGCCTTGAACACTTCCAGGACTGGGGCACCTCCAGCTTCTCTGGGCAGCCTGGGCCTTCATGACCCACACAAGGAAGAATTTCTTCATGACACTTAATCTAATCTAATCTACCTTCTTTCCAGTTAAAGCCATTACCCCTTGTCCTCTCAGTACATGCCCTTGTAAAATCAACGTGTTCTCTCTTCATAATACAGTTCAGTAGAACTGGAAAAGAGTATTGAGTACCATACTTAGCATTGCAGCTACTCCATGGATGTTGAACTCATCCTCAACCTAACAACAAAGCATAAAAAACCCTTTTCAAACACTTTTAATGTGTTTGCCCAAAGGAATTTCTAGATAATCTTTCATTTATTAGAACTATATTGGTACATTGAAATTAATTATTTCATGTAGCAGTTTCTTTAGTTTCAGGGTAGTTGCAGAGTACAGCTGGTGAGGGGTAACATTAGGAAAATGGGCATGTAAACAGAGAACAAGAAGGTCTTTCCTTCTGTCTGTTGAAACAGTGTTTGAAAGATCTGTTTCCCGTTGTTTGGTTGGAACCAGTGTGTTTTCAGTACCTGTATATTTGGCCTAGTTTAACCTAAGTATTAGTATAACAAGTAAGTGCATATTTAGATTACAATTAAAAGCTTTGAAAAGTGAGTTAAACTGAGTGTTGTTCAAATAATCTTTTAATTTTTCTTTTTTCTTCCTTCCCTAGGTGCTTTAACGTTTATAAATTGTGCCTACGTTAAGTGGGGCACACGAGTGCAGGATGTATTTACTTATGCTAAAGTCGCTGCTCTTATTGCCATCATCGTCACTGGACTTGTTGAAATATTCCAGGGTAAGCTTGTAAAATTAAAGCAAAGGTGTGTGTTTATCAGTTCAACTGAGTGACTGGTCTAAAGATTGTAAACTACATCTATATGTTTTATGAAATGCCTCAGTAAAAAAAGTATAATACAGCCACATTGAAAATACCAGTAATACCAACGTTAGGCATTATCATGAAACTGTATCATGAGATATCCATCCTATCTCAGTTGACTTTGAACTTGGTAAAAGAAGGTAATTGATTGCTCAGCAGTGTTGTGTTATTTACAGCCTGCAGTACAGAATTAAAAAGGAAGTGACAACAGCAGTACACAGAGACAGCAAAATACAGTGGGAGTGGTGAAAGTTATAAATTGAATATTTTTTTTACAAAATGAATCTGCGGTCTGAAAGTGTCTGAACTTAAGGCACAAATGTGCTAAGCAAATGTAGGTAGATTTGTGAAGCTACAGCTCTGTTTTTACTCAAAGCCTGAGATCTGTTATAGCTGTGGAGAATTAGAAACGGTATGTGTTGGGCATTGTGCCTGCAAGTTAAGAGAAATTCTGAACTTAGTTTTGTTCTTTGCCCTTCCTTTGGGAAGAATTTGTTGGTGTGTTAGCTTAAGGAAATTATCGTGCTTTCAAAGCTGCCATAAAGGTCTGTCTTTCCCTGGCAATTTGACAGTTTGTGTCCTTTGCTCTAACTGGTGATTGTTGAAAGTTCATGAGCAAGATAATTACTGTGAACCAATCAAGAATATGCACATGTGAAGTTTAATCCGTAGCACATCCACCCATCCCTTGTTTTGTAGATACCGAGCTTGTTCTCTTCCTAACTCAGCAGTTACTCCACCTATGTCTGTGCCAAGGGAGTAACAATATCTGACTGGGATAAAAAGGAAAGAGAAATAAATAAAGATATTTTAGAGGCCTCAAATTTTACAATTTTAATGGAGTCTAAATACTTCAGGATNTGGAGTTACAGAGTAACTTGCCTTTCTGTTTTTGGTGGTTTTGTGTGTGTTTATATATATATATATAATCTGAATATATAAATTGTGGTTGGTGAACTTGTCTTGACTTGCTTAAAGTCAAAAGATGGCACAAGTTTTCACAAATACTGGTCCAAAAAACATACATACGCTTTTAGCTTGGGAAAATTTTACCTTAACAGTAGTACTTTATTCTCTGTTAATTTTTCTCAGTTTTCTATTTTTAGTAGCAAAACCTTAAACATCCTTGTAGGTGTTTGTATGAAGTTTTCTTGTCATAGTTATCTAAAGCAATTTGTAATCTTTGTTTTCTGCATAGGCTAAATGTTTGAAAATTTAAAAGGATATAGAAGAATAGAGTGGGTAATTTTCTAAATATATGTTATAAACCCCCACACTTAACCTGAGTACTATCATTGCCAATTGTTTATAGCTTAGTCTCAACTTAATGTTCCTGAACTTCATGTGCCACTGTGGATGAACCAGGTGTTTAATTGTAGAACAATATCATACACACCCAATAATTTGCAATAGTTTTAAATGCCATGCTTATTCTCATGGATAAAACATGGAGTAGAATTGGAAAAAAGAGCTTAATAAGCAGATTTGAAGGAATTAGTGTTTCTGAGGTGTTTTTGTAATTGTGTACCACATGGAAAACTGTTAATTGCTGTATTTTATTTTCTTGTCCTTCATTGCATCTTTTCCACACAGGACATACATGGCACTTTAAGAACTCTTTTGAGGGATCATCTTCTAATATTGGAGACATCTCCCTTGCATTATATTCTGCCTTGTTTTCTTACTCTGGTTGGGATACGCTCAATTATGTAACAGAAGAAATCAAAAACCCAGAAAGGTAAATGATTTGAGCTTTCTAAATGTGGATGGTTCCCAAGTTGCTGGGTTTGTGGCTGTTATTCACTAATAAATGCTGAGCTTACACAGAAGTGAGTAGAACTGCTCTACTGATGAGGCTGTGGATGGCCACTAGCAAAGATTTACTCAACTCCATTAAAAAGAAAAATAAATTAAAATATAAGAACATATAAGTGTAGATGATTGTATGATGCTGTATTCAGTGCAAGATAAGCTTTCAATTCAAGATGTTGTTACTATGTATTATAATAGGTGTCAATGTTGCAGTGGAACAGGTACCTAAGTGTTGTCTGTGTTACCTGTGCAATCATTCTGATTTCATATTTAAGAATATTAATCTTTTCCGTGAATTTATGCTCTAGAAGTGTGACTGGCTAATCTTGCCCAGTTGTGAGTCTATAAGCAGACACCTTTATATTAGAAGACAATCCCCTTTGATAATTTTTAAATCCTATTATAAGCATCAGCTCAGATTGTTATAGCTGAATGATAAAGAATGAATGAGATGGGTTTTTTAGTTCTCCCAACTGATTTTGACATTTGCAGTTTATTCCCTTCTATGTTGGATGTTGAGTTTTATGCTGAGCATTTATCTAACCAGGAAAGTTATCTATTAAAATAGTGGATAAGTACTTTAACTCTAAAAAAACCCAGCTACTTTTAGTTAGAATGAATTCCAGATTGACAGTTTGTTTCTTTAAATCCTCTTTCAAAGATCTGATACACATGTTCAGAAGACATACATTTTGTATTTTCATCAGTCATCTGGTCCTTCAAATTGCATCTTTTTCTGCTGAAAAAGCTTCTTTTTTGAGTATTGTTGCAATGCCTTTTCTTTTTAAAGTTAGTATAGTGTTCTCTATTATCAGTTTGACAGCTCTTCCATTAGATCTATTGTTTTGAAAAACAATTTTTCTCACAGGATATTTAGCTGATGAAAATTTCTTCATAATCATTTGCTCTAGATAGGCATCAGTGCCTAATATATGCTTCATTCTTGGTAGAATGGTAGCTGTTAAAGTGAACTTCACATTTCAGCTTTCTGCATTGACATTTCATGGGAATAATGAGGTATTCCAGGCTTCCACAAAATTACTACAACAATTACATGTTTTTCATGCTCACTTGATTGGTAGTGCCTTCTTGCTTGTCCACTCAAAAGCTGCAATCCACAACTTATATTTGACATCGTCCCTTGGCGTTAACCTTGGATGATGTAAAGTCCTCAAAATGCTATTTGAGATTTGTGTTGCATTGTGTAATATTTCAGAATTATATTTGCAGATTTCTGCTTCTTTTTCTTCTCTGTGCTGGGATTCATGGGTCTCTTATTCTGTGTGTGTAACCTGAAAGAAGAGTCAGAACTCCCAGTTACTAATTTACTGATTTATATGGAGGCTTGTGGGGTATGTTTGTTTTTCTGCTTCCGTGGCAGCAGACAGAAACAGCTGGACTTCTAGGCCTCAGGAAGTTTTTGAGGAAACTTTGAAAGTTTTAGTCAGACTGGTAATTTTTATGCCTTTGGGGTGTTGTTTTTTGGAGGTTTTTTTGTTGTTGTTATTGAAAATAATGTTCATGGCAAATGCACATCAATGTCACCCTACTGTGCTTGATTTCAAATTGGGCAAACGTGAGAGCAACACTCTCACTCAGTTCTGCTTCCCATTTTGAAAATTTTGAATATTTCTGTGAGGTTTGAGGAAAGAATAAAGCTGAGAAAAGCCAAAGCCTAACATTAAAAATCTGTTTCTGCTCTGTATTTTCTTTCTGTGGAGCTGCACACTCAGGGCTGTGAGTTTATCTCAGAGTTAACTCTTACCTACTCACATCTAAAGGTTAGCAGCATTTTCCTGTTACTCTTGACCTTTTTTTGTATAGCTTTCTAGACGTGTGTTTGCTAGTAAGATACACCACATGCTGGGGCTCATAGCTGTTCAGAAATTTTAGATCTGCATCTCTGTTGTGGGGCCCAGTTAGTTTGTTCTCTGCACTGGTGAGTGCAGATGAGAAGAGCAGGGATTTGGTTTAATAAATCTCCTTGCATCAGTTCCAGAAGTGCTGTAAGGACAGCCCTGTTCCTCAGGGAGGAGTGCAGTACCTCACAGATCTACCTCTTAGGGTTTCTAATTGTGGTAATTAACATGGACATTAGGAAATAATTTAAAGCATGTAGGTTTGAAGGCTGTTACTACAGATCTGGAAATCTTGAAGTTAGAGTATTTGAGGAGCAATTGCAGAGAATCTCTTTTTACACATAATTTAGGTTTTAAGTTAATATAAAAATCAGATTTTTTTCCCAGTCTTCTATATTAGAATTTCTGATTATAAAAGAAACCAAATTCTGAATCCAGAGATACCTTTTTTGAAATCTTTATGCTGGCTTCATTACTTTTCTATCTATTGCAAATGATACAAATAAATAACTTCAATCTGTCACTAATGGAATTTTTATTTTTCTGCAGTTGTGAGTTTTGGAGTTTTGGTTTTTTTTT